>JANHFO010001106.1:44509-65807 GCA_032468095.1 Pareas carinatus | reverse complement strand
CGACCCCCAGGGGGAGAGCCTTCTCTGTGGCGGCTCCCACCCTCTGGAATGACCTCCCCCCAGAGATTCGCATTATCTCGGACATCCATGCTTTCCGCCGTGCCATAAAAACCTACCTAATCACACCTTTCCTTGTTTTAATTGTGCCATTAATTTTAAACACTTTAAATTTTAGACTCGGCCTAAATTGGTTTTATATTGCGGTTTTAAATTCAGCCACTGAAAGTATATCCTTTTAATTGTTTCTTAAAGTGTGTTTGTTATGCCTTGTGTGTTTTAAATGGCTGTACACCGCCCTGGGTCCCTTCGGGGAGAAGGGCGGCATAAAAATTTAAATAAATAAAATAAATAAATAAACCTTGGTCTGTACAAGGAGACGTCACGTCTTCCTGTTCACCACTCTGATTCAACTTCAGATAATATATCCAGATCCTCATCTATCTGCGCAATGCTCTGCTGTACTTATCTCTGCTACCTTTTAGCTCTTGGTTTTCACTTTAAGATTTAAAATCGCGCAAGCTACCGCCCAGAAAAACCTCCTTTATGACATGCTAAAGCAAATCCAATTTAGCAATATGTCTTTGGAAATCCCCTGCGTTCAAACGGTGTCATGGCAAAGAGATCGCCGGTGCCTCAATGCGGCATATTTTTGTGCCGAGCTGATCTGTAGATGTTTGTTTTTGGGGTTTTTTTTGGGGGGGGAATATCTATTACACAGTTCTTGGACATTATCTGCCTGGGCCTGAATGAAGTCTCCGAATCTCACTTCTGCAGGCTGTAAAATTGATTTCGGGGGAGCGAGGCGAGAGAGAATGTCACGAGCCAGATGAGACCAAGCTGTCATATACTCTTAGCCTACCGTTCAAGAAATGCTCAGTCATTTTTCCAAACCGAGCATGATAATCCGATCTCGAAATAGTGTCATTTTTCCCCCTTTCTTTTCTTTCACTCGTCTCGTTCTGCCCCCCCTCCGTTGCGACGTCGAACCTAATTTCGAGCTGAAAATCAAGGGACAAGAGATTTGAAATAGCCCACTTTCGGATCCAGAACACGTCAGGTGGCTAAGACAAAAGTCACTCCCAGCTGTGGAACGGGGGAGCCAGAGACACACAGACACACACACGTACACGCACACACACACCGTATCCCCAAAACTGTAGTGGAATTTGAAGGCACGCTAAGATTGGTTTCATTTAGAATGCAATGCGCTTTGGATAGAAAATCAAACAATGAAGCTCAAGTATGTAAGTGAATTCTTTTCTCCGTCCCTGTAGGACAGGGGTGCCAAACTCAGTTTCATCGAGGGCCACTGCTGCCACTATTGTAGCCACCATGGGTTGCCTCCTGTGATTGCCACCCCTACACACAATCACCAGTGCGGGCCCCCTTGTGGCCATCACCTTCACTTTGCCTTCAAACCAATGCCGCCGCTGCCATAAGATGAGGCAAATCGAGATGAGTACAGTATAGGCAGGGCTGAGCACATGTTATTGGGTGCGCCTGCCCACATCCAGCTGGACATCCAGATCTGGCCCACAAGCCTTGTGTTGGACAACTATGCCGTAGGACAATGGTGGCAAACCCATGGCATGGGTTCCGCGGGTGGCCCTCAGAGCCCTCTCTGTGGCTGTGCGCGCCATTGACCCAACACAGATTTCTTTACTAGAAAGCCAGAGGGACACAGGGCTCCCCTCGCCCATAGCTCACAGTGGGCTGCAGAAGCTGAGGGAGGCTGCTGGGGGCATGGGGGTGTCGATGGCCGCAGGGATGTGGGGGTGTCGACAGTCATGGGGGCACCAACAGCCGCAGAGGATCATGGGAGAGTTACTGATGGCTGCGGGGGTGGTCGCCGATGGCCATGGAGTTGAGTGTTGCCGTGTTAGCACTTTGCGATAAATAAGTGGCTTTTGGGTTGCAGTTTGGGCACTCGGTCTCTAAAAGGTTCGCCATCACTACTGTAGGAGAAGAACAGGCGGGGGGAAGAGTCAAGAGAGGAATCAGCCTGGATTCATTTTGTTTCACAAAGGATGGCAACCCAACCTCTCTTGAATTCCATTAACCCTAATTATATGTGTCCTAACGCGATGCAGTAACCCAGAACAGCAGGAAAAGGAAATGGAGCATCTATACGACACATTTCAACAAAACGGATACCCACGCAACTTTGTCAAAAAGGTCCCCGAGGTGCGAATTTAGCACTGCCCCTTCGTTGACCGAATTGTTATCTATAGGGATGAGCAATAAATCAGTTTAACTGGAACTTAACTTCTTCCCGCCTGACAGTCCCATTACAAATCACAGCTCCCAAACAAATTTCCCTCGGAGCCCTTCCCAAATTTTTGAAGGCCACACAGCCTGTGTATCTGGCTTTGATGTATGGTTACTGCCATTCTCTCAGTTAGAAGCAGAGATCTGAAACTTATCTGTAGAAACCATTGATCTCTCTTCACACAATGCAGAGGAAATTCAGACTGACCGCAGTGACCTCATTTTGTGACTGTTTACAGTGTCTGGTGGTCATGGGACTGCCGTGGATGACATTCACATCCATTTCAAGCAAAAAACCCCTCATTCTCCTAGTTGCTCTTCTCTGCACTATTTTCAAAGTCTCAGCATCTGTTTTTGTAATGGGATGACCAAAACCGGATATAGTATTCCAGGTGTGGCCTTACTAAGGGTTTATAAAGCGGTACGAATACTTCACGTGATTTTGATTCTGTGCCTCTGTTTATACAATCAAAGATTGTACATTAGCTTTTTTCTGGCTGCCGTCGCACAATTCTGGCTCCCATTTAAGGAATCGTCCACTAGGACTCCGAAGTCCCCCTCGCAGTTGCTGTTTTTGAGCCAGTCTTCACCTCATCTGTACTTGCCTTTGGTTTTTTTCCCTGCCTAGGTGTAAAATTTTGCTTTCTTCCACATTAAATATCGTATTGTTGGACGGAACTCATTGTTCAAGTCTGTCAAGTTCTTTTTTAGATCCTGAGCTTGTCTTCTGAGGTGTCGGTTATTCCTTCCAGCTTAGCATCCTCTGCATATTGGATGAGTCTCTCTTCTATTCTCTCATCGAAGTCATTTAAGAAGATATGGATGAATCAAATTGGATGTGATCACAGGGTGTCCTGCATAATGACCAGCACCACTTACAAACGTAATTGAGTCAGAGTCTCTATAGGCAGTTGCTATCAGCCTTTTGATCTGCTTTGAACCAAATTCACGTTTTGTGCGTCAATGTCTCCGAAACATTTCACAGAGGGGTAAAAACCTTGTCTTGTGAATTGATTCACATGCATGTATTAAAAAAGGAATCAAATGGCGGGTATTGAGAATCACAAGGCAAAAAACGGAGCACTAATTAAATTCATCTTCCCCAACCGACTCCAATCCTTCCTCCTTTGATCTCTCCATGTTCATAATTATAAGCCACAATGGAGACTCAAGAGTTGGGCGAAAGTTTGCTTGAAAGTAGGTATTAATAGGTACAGAGACTGTACGGAGTAAATTGGCTTTCAGCTGCTCATTATATAAACTGAAGATTGATTCACCTTCCTTTTAAATAAGGACTCGGTATAATGAGGCCGTTTTCTAGATGTTGTTAGGGAGAAAAGCAATCTGTAGCCCTTGGCATTTTGTAACCCTTCAACGTTACGCACAAACACACATACCCCGTTCCTGGTTGCACCTCTGATGTTTGATGGAGGTTGGATCCAGGAACTCGGATTACATCAACTGACATTTTGAAGATGGAAAATTGCTGTCTGAATTTGTCTATAAGGAAGAACCAAGCCTCTTAAGAGTTCTTTGGTTGTTTAGAACTTGTATGAAAAATCCTGATTCTTAATCTGCCATAAAATCTCAGAAGCAGAATTCTTGCTCTAACTCACTCCAGTGGGCAGATGCAGCTCACTCCCTCTTCAAATTATTGACCATGGAAGATCAGATCAAGGCTTCCTTAATTCAGCCAACTGTTTTCATTTGTGGCTAGCCAAATGCCTTTTGGTCGCTGACATTTGAGGGAGATTGATTACGTCCGCTGTCAATGCCAACCTTCTTGCTTCCAAAACTCAACTGTCCCTCAAGTTTGAAGCATGAATTATGACAGGTCCGCAGTGATCATCTCTGGAACAGCTAGCTCAGACCTGAAGCTGTGGAAGATAGCAATGTTCTGGAGGAAGGGAATTTTCTCCAGCGCTGATGATGTTACTTAGTTTGGGTAATCTGCAAGAAATCAACCAAGCTCAAAGAGCATCAAGGAACCCGAGCAACAAATATTCTTCTTTACTGGTAACTGAAGATCTGCAGAGGAGAAGGAAGAGAAATTCAAATTCTGAACCTCTTCCTAGGACACTGTCCAACCTAACAGGTCTCCAATCTTTGGAATCAAACCTGAAGACATAGACGGCATCGTTGAGCAGTTAACATAGCTGAAAAAAATCATGCAGTAGAATACTTAGTAGCTGTTACAGTTCAGTTCTAAGAAAGTCATCCCAACATCTCCAAGAATGCCACAAAAATGCATATGAACAGGATAGAATCTTTGGAAGCGATTAGAAAAGTTCCTCAGCCCCATTGTTAGACGTTCAATCAATCCATCAGAATGGAGCTGGATTTTTCTTCTTAAAAATCTCCAGTCGTGAAGCACCCACAACTTCTGAAGGCAAAAACTGTTCCGCTAGTTAATTGTTCTCAAAGTTGGGAAGTTCCTCCTTCATTCCAGGTTGCTTCTCTCCTTGATGAGTTTCCATCCATTGCTTCTTGCCCTGCCTTCTGGTGCTTTGAAAATTAAGTTGAACCCTCTTGTTTGTGGCAGCCTGTCAAATACTGGAATACTGGTATTATGTCACCCTGTCCTTTTCTCTAGACTAGCCATACCCCTATCTATCGGGCTTGTTGTACAAGCAGCTACGAAGCCAACTCAGATTCTTTCATGCAACAGGAAAATTTTGGAGAGTGGGGAGCAGGCAAAGTAGAATACTTAGAAAAAGGAAACAAGATGAGGGCAGGTTACTTACTCGATGTTTATTAAAGTTTTCCTGAACCGTGAAGCTGCTCACTTGACAATCCTGCTGAGCTTGACATCCGTTATCCGATAATGCCAGGAGCCCCGCCAGCATCAACCAGGCAAGAGTTGGACTCCTGCAAGACATCTTGGTCCTGTGTGCCTGCAAAAAAATAAATGAGTAATCAAATACCAATCATAACGGGGATGAAAAGGAAGACTGTCCAGAATAGCCTAAAGGAACGATGAAGAAGAACAGACTCTTTCAGGCATGGGGAAGTTGAAATGGGATGTCTTTTGAAGCCCCCAAACAGGGTGCTAGAATTCTTCTAAAAAGGATCTTTCTGGATCAAGGTAGAATGGAGACTTTCTGCCTGAGGTCTTCTTCCATAGATCATGGTTACCAGGGAAAGAGGCTCCAATAATTAAAGAATTACTTTGTCTGTGGAAGAGAAATGCAGACCCAGCAGCTAAGTTCTACAGCAAACAGGAAGAGGACATGAGCTTTATAACCTTGATGGAGCAATTCTTTTGTAACCCCCTGCTGTAGAATTGGGAGGCGGAGGCAAGCAGAGACCAGGAGTTAGATGAATTCCAGCTGCCGGCCAAGCTCTTCTATCAAAGGTCTTGCATAACTCTGCAGCAGGAGGCTGAGGGAAGCAAACAGCAACGATCTTTGATCCCCAGCCACCGGCTAGATAGTGATGTAAAGCACATACTTTTCTCTGAATTCTAGGACAAAACAGGGGTCTCTCCAGTTTATGTAACACCATCTGAGTAAAAGCCAAGTCAAGAAGAGGGCTTGATGGCTGCAGGTGTTTCTGAGATCTGTTCCTGTTTTCATGCATGGTTAGAAATGCTTTATGATATCACTGTTAAGGCAAAAAGGATCGTGATACATCTAATGTCATTGATTCTTTGGGTCTCTCTGAACGTTATAAAATGGTAAGAAAGAAGACACAATATTGCATGACAATATCTTTTGTTATAGTAGGGTGTAAGTGTAGTTAGGGCCTAGATACTACAGGACCACCTCTTACGAGCAAATACCTTCCACCAGCCAGTACGGTCCCACAGAGAGGGCCTCCTCAGGGTGCTGTCGTCCGGACAATGTCGGCTGATGACCCCCAGGGGGAGAGCCTTCTCTGTGGCAGCACCTACCCTCTGGAATGAGCTCCCCCCGGAGATACGCAGGATACTGAACCTCCGTGCGTTTCACCATGTCCTAAAAACTCACATGTTTGTGCAAGCTGGGCTGTCCTAATCTCGGCCACCTAAATTGTTTTGGACTGGATTTTTAATTTGGATTTTAACTTGGTTTTGGTATTGGGGTTTTAAAATTATGGCCATTTGATTTAATATTTTTTAATTGTTTTTAATTTTTATGATTTGTGTATTTTACTTGGTTGTTCACTGCCCTGGATTCTGTTGGAGAAGGGCGGTATAGAAATTTGATAAATAAAATAAAATAAATAAATAAAAGCCAAGGGATCCCCAGAATTTACTCCTTTGCAGTCAAAAGGGTAACTTCCTTATTTTTCTCACAGCCTTTCCCAAGCTTCTTATTTATCATAGATGTGGATTTAACTTCTGCCATTCCTATTCTGGCATTTGGTACCGTTTGAGTGGCTCTAAAAAAAAATCAAACCTTAATTTAATTTTTGGAAGCCTGAGATAGTTGGGTGAGGTATGCATAAATAAATAATGATTGAAGTCTCACATTTAGTCACTTTGCACATTTTCCTGGTAGCTGTTACTTTGCACTGATGGCTTTTCCTTGATATTCACCGCAACACTAAAATGCTTCAGGTCACACCTCCTGATTAGAAGTGAAAAGACGGTTGTGGCTTCTTAACGCATGATTGCTTGCTGTTCATATTTTGTGTTTGTACTACACATGGAAGATACATGTGTAAGTTTAGTTCAAACTTGGTAACTTCAAGACGTGTGGACTTCAATTCCCAACTGCCATGCTGACTGGGGAATTCTGGGAGTTGAAGTCCACAAGTCTTAAAGTTGCCAATTTGGAAAGCCCTGGTTTAATGCATTCCTATGACATCCTTTTGGTTTTCCTACTGGAAAATATAAATGGGTGGGGGCGGGAAATAGTAAGGTAAGAATAGGAGTCAACATGTTGTCGGTTTGTACCAAGATTCAAAGTGGGCGTTCTAGAAGCGATAAGGTTTTTTCGTGACTATCGTGTGCCACCCAGGCCCCCCTGAGACCTTTCTTTATTGCTCCACAGTCATCTTTGTCCGCCTGACCAATGAAAGTGGGAAGAACAGATTCCGAACCCTATTGTAAAGCTGGTTGCTTCTGTGGCGGTAGAACTGCTCTCCTCACTAACACTGGACAGATATGAAGAGGCAGGTGTTCAGGTAACCCTTATTTCTTCTCCTGTTCCAGTGGTGTTTCAAGGGTCACTGCATCTGGAAGACTTCAGAACAACCTTACAGCCAGGATGGCAGCTGGAGTTCCTGGTCCAAATTTGGTTCCTGCTCCAGGACTTGTGGGGGTGGGGTGCGTTCCCGCAGCAGGAACTGCAACAGACCACCGTAAGTCTGGTTTTCCGTGAGATAAAGGTGTCAAGAGCAGCTATTCTATTTAGTAGAGCAGCTCTATAGTTCCCCTAACTTGTTTGGGTGTGAATGTGTCTTGGAGTCAGTGTTAACTGCTGACAACTTCCTGGACGAGCCTTGCAGTTTTCTGAGCAAGATTTTGGAAGTGGTTTGCCATTACTTGCTTTCTAAAACTCAGAGAAAGTGACTGGCCTGAGGTCATCCAGTTGGCTTTGTGCCTAAGGTGGGGCTAGAACTTACGTTCTTCCAGTTTCTTGCTTGGTGCCTTTACCCCTGCATCAAACTGACTCTTTCCCCAATATAGCCAACAATAAAGAGAAGATGTTATGCCGAGGTCATAGACAATCAATACATGCTAAAATATGAGAGCATTCTCTTTTCCCCTTATAACAGTTGGGTATAAGACTGTCTACAATGCAAATTATAATGAAATTAGTCCTGTGAATAGTGTGCGTATGTGTCTGTCTGTCTGTCTGTCTGTCTGTCTGTCTGTCTGTCTGTCTGTCTCTCTCTCTCTCTCTCTCTTTCTTTCTCTCGTGCACATAAATAAACTATGCTATACAAGTAATATAAAACTAGAGCTAGAGAGTGGCTGCTTGACTAAGCCAGTCTTAATTATCAGCAAAGACCTTTCTCATTTCCTGCATTCTGTCACGTTCCTTTTGGGTGTCATATTTCAGTGGTTCTGCTTCTACCTTCAGAGCAATTAGCAGGAGGTGGTAATCTGTCCTCAGTGATAGGTGTATCCATCAGGAAATTTGGAGTAAGTGCTCATTAATATGCTCATTTCTGATTATGATAAATCAATTCTATTTGTCCTCTTTAGTTAGAAAAGGTTGATTGAAAAACACATATTGAAACTGGGACAGATGATTGGATGAGGCTAAGCTTGAATCTCAATTGAAACCTGAGAACTATCTGTATCTTCTTAGAGAATTAGAATTAGAATTTATTCGCCAAGTGTGTCTGGACACACAAGGAATTTGTCTCCGATGTACATCCTCTATTACATACAGGCTACAATTGACAATCAGTGATTACAATCATAAGATACATTCATAATCATAAAGTACATTCATCACGCCATGTATGAATTGTTGCAATCGACAAACCATGATCCTAATTGTAAATAAACTTTACTTTGCAAATGTCTGAACAGTTTTAAATACTTCATTGGCATGCATTGTATACCTCCTTTGAGACTTTTTTTTTAAAAAATAGAACAATGTAGAATATAATTTGTATTCATTTATGTAAACCAACAAAAAGAAAAGATTAAAGTGAGTGAAACTGAATGCCTTTCCTGCTTGCCTTAGTCTGCAGAATTTGAATGCTCTGCTCCTTAACTGGTTCTTTGTTTGTTTTCCAGCCCAGCTTATGGGGGCCGCCAGTGTCCAGGCGCTATGTATGAATATCAGGTCTGCAACGCCGAAGAGTGCCAGGGTCCCTATGAGGATTTTCGTGCTCAGCAGTGCTCCAAGCGGAACTCTTATTACACCCATGAAAACTCTAAGCACACCTGGCTTCCCTACGAGCATCCTGATGGTAAATGCATTTATTTATTTGATTTCTATAGCCGCTCATCTCAGCCATGTATAGAAATATCCAGAAGATGCTTCAACTCATGAGAAAGCAGTAACATTGATTATCTTCAAATATATTTATTTATTTGGAGATAATTTATTTTTTTGTGGTTCAGGTGTTCCATTTGCATATGCACCCATGGCTTAGCCCAGGGTGTCGAACCTTAGTAATTTTAAGGCTTGTGGACTTCAACGACCAAAATTCCCCAGCCAGCCACGCTGCTGGAGAATTCCGAGAGCTGAAGTCCACAGGTCTTAAAGTTGCCAAGATCGGACATCCTTGATTTAGACCTTAATGTCATTGCTCTCTTTGCAAATAAGGAAAGATTGTTAGAAGAATCCATCATAGATTGGTTTCCTCGATTCCCAAGAAGCCGAACTGTAAATACTGAGCCCCCCCTTCACATCTTGATTACCAGAACTGATCTTTTCCTTGTATTTATTTTTCTGCAGATGCCCAGAAGTGTGAACTGATTTGCCAGTCTGAGGAAACTGGGGATGTGGTATTCATGAATCAGGTTGCTCACGATGGTACCAGGTGCACCTATAGAGACCCATACAGTATCTGTGTCAGGGGTGAATGTGTGGTATGTAACTGAACTTGTAGGTCCATTCAAGTCTTAAAAACTTTTCTGAAGGAGGAATTATAAGAGATACTGCACAGCTGTTCTGTGATTTCAGTGCCAGCAGAGGCCATGTTAATTGGGAAGTTCTTAAAGTTATAGAGATAGTCCCTGATTTATGAGTACAGTGAACCCCAGATTTCCATTGTAAGTGAGGCAGTTCTGAAGTGATTTTTGCCCCATTTTACAACCGTTCTTGATGCCGTTCTTACGGGAGTTACTGCAATTGTTAAGTGAATTATGCGGTCATTAAGCGAATGTGGCTTCCCCCACTGAGGTTGTTTCTTGGAAGCCAGCTGAGAAGGTTACAAATGGTGATCACATGTTCCTCGGGAAGTATGACCATCATAAATACAAGTTGCCAAGTGCCTGAGGAGTTTTGATCATGTGATCACGAGGAGCCTGCAATGGTCACAAGTGTGAAGCATAGTTGTAAGTTATTTTTTCAGTGCCATTGTAACTACAAACAGTCACTAAACGAATGATTATAAGTCGAGGGCTACCTGTATCACCAGTTCTACCTGGAAATCCCTGAGTCAGTTGTTTAAAAACATTTCAACAATGGTGATTTAAAGATTATTTAAAGCATCATGCTCAGTTGCAGAATTCAGCAGTTGCTGCCTTCCCAAGAAATCATAGCCAAGAACTAGGTTTTATTGAAAGCAGATTAGGGATTCAGATGGTGTATACACAAGCAATACTGGATATGCGATGAATAAATAATCTTCCCATGAAATGGGCTGTTGCAGAAAAAGTTTGGGGTGCCTCTTTAGTCATAGTTCCGAAGAGTCACTGCTATATGTGTCAAATGAACATATTGTGTACTTAAAGTGGAGTGTCCATAATATATTTTAAGTTCAAGCAGAAAATGCAATGTTTGTGAGACATGCAGGAATAAAACAGATAAGGGATATCTGAAAGAAATACATTGGCAAATGAGGAAATGCACATTATATAATTAGATTTTTTTCCCGAGCTTATGTTTCGGTTTTAAAATATGTTTTATTGATTTGTAAGGCTCCTTTAAAATATAAACATAAGGAGGCTTAGTGGGTTAAATCTATCATCTGATCATTGTCCACAAAGTAAATCAATGTTTCTTAACCATGGTAAGTTTAAGCTGTGTGAACGTCAACTCCCAGAATTCCTCAGTCATGCTGGCTGGAGAATTCTGGGAGTTGAGTTCACACAGCTTAAATTTGCCATGGTTGAGAAAATACATAAATATATCATCCTGCCATATAGAGAGAAATTGTGAACTGTACCCTGCAAGGCCTGTTCTGAGTTTATTTGGAGGAGTACCATTTTGAATCTGCATCCTTAATCCCATTTCTTAATACTGTGTTCTTCTTCTTCCAATGGCAGAATGTTGGGTGCGACAGAGAAATTGGGTCTCTGAAAGAGGATGACAAGTGTGGTGTTTGCGGGGGTGACAATTCCCATTGTAGAACAGTGAAGGGGACTTTGGTCAAAACCCCCAAGCTGTCAGGTGAGAATGGAAGAACAAATGCTACTTGAAAAAGTAATGATAGTGGATTTAGCATCACAATTAAAGGTAAACAGAGTCTTCTATTCTTCAGCATATGTTTGTAGTCTTGGCATACCATTGCAGTTCTCTAGCATCAGTCATGTGTCTCAGTCCTCTTTAAATTTTTTGAGGTCTTGATGATGATGGAAGATAATATAATCAACTCCTGGAGGCTATAAAGAAAGCCCACGGGTGTTGGCAGTAATATGGAAATGGTTGCCGCTTATAATTTTTGGAATGTTTTCTCACCAACTAGAAAAGACAACCACTCTAGCCATTCACACTATCATTTCTTGTTGGTTTACCAGCACAGCCTTGCTTAGATGTTCTTGAGATCAGCCAAAGTCAACTAGATCCTGCCAGATGCTCTAATTTGGATAGAAGCCAGACATGGACTTCAACAGCAATGAATAACACTTTCTTAATTATGACAGCAAACTGCTCTTAGGAAGCCTTGGCATGATCCAGGTGATTTTTAAGGAAATTTGAAGTACCTAAAGAAAATGGCAGGCTTCTGGAAAAGGAACAGGGGAAGGTTAGCAGCAGACATGGTTGGTGGTCATAGGTTGTCTGAAATGTCAACCTTCGAATGGAGGTCTGAACTGAGTAATTGCAAGTGAACTCAGCCATAAGTAAAAGTTTGCCAATTGTTTTGCTGATAATTTACAATATAGATATTACTCTGAGATGGCATTTGCTGTATATGTTTCTCCAGTCGAATATGTGTGATGAGCAGAGAACAGATGGAAGATTACATCCAATAGTTAAAATTGAATTCCAATAATATTGCTGATTCAAGGACCTGTGTAAAAAAATGTGATGAATGAGCAAAGATGGAGTTTCTGATAAATTGTTGAATGAAGAGCGAGCTGTTTCAATGGCAGATGGAGTGACAAAACAGTGAATGAAATAGATCACCTCAGAGGATAAGTGACTGTCAGAAGAATAACATCTAGCCCTTTATTTGTGATAGCTTCCGGGGAACTCAACCCCAAAGACCCTGTGAGCAAGGGATGCGTCACTCCAAGTGAGACTAGAAGAAATATAGGTCTTGATATTTGGTATAATATGAGGCTACTAGAAGCTGGGCCTTTTTAAACTCTCCAAAATGTCCATCTGTTAAGCACAGCTGCAGCTTTGCTTCCCTCAAGAAAAGAGGGAAGTATATCCAGTTGTTTTGGTACAGTTCCTCTTCCCAAAATAAGCGATCCCCCCTGAACATATTCTGAGTGCCCACATATGAGCCCTGTTTCTGCCGAATATGGATTGAATCAACTAGAGAAGAAATTTCTCTTCCTTCCCTCAAAGTCCTCACCATGAGGAAATGGGGCAGACTTTGCTGGCTACAGATATGGAGGCTGGTGAAGGATTGTAAAATAAGATGTAATCTAGGTAGAATAATGTATCATAATACTAATTCTAATTAAAGTATTAGCCTTCTGTTAAAATAAAAAAAGAGAACTGACTTTTAGACAACGAGTGCCCGAACGAATCATGACTAAAGAGTCGCGCTTTGCGATGTCATCACCCAGCACCACTACTCTTTCTGAGAATGCGCGTGGCCCCGTGACATCATCGCCTGATGCCACTACTCCTTTCTGAGCATGCTCCACTCTGGGGCGATGCTGGAGCGACTTGGTTCATGTGCCAGCAGAGAGGGCTCTACGTGCCCGTTGTAGCACACGTGCCATAGGCTCACCATTACTGCTGTAGGGCACTATCATATTTTCAGACTTAATTCCCATATTGGCAAACTAACTATTCTTAACCCCTGATTCAGGAAGTGACTTATTCCTAGAAGACTCTCAAGCATGTGACTGAGGAGTGAAGGCATATAAACACAAAAGATTTGCCTGCTATGATATGCAGAAATCAAAACCTCAAGTTATTACTATTTCCTTCAGATTGTTATATCAATGCAGACTGGGTCATTTTCTTTATGATCATGAAAGCTACCATATCCGGGTTGACATAACAGTTCTTTGTAGCCTTGAAACTGCTGGTTTATCTCTCATCAACTTCATTTTTTACATTTAGAACTCATACCCAACAATAATACTGTGCATTTTAAATATGGCTTGTTTTGCAATTTTCAGTGGGTGCTCTGAAAATGTTTGAGATTCCGGTAGGTGCCAGGCATGTTCAAATTGAGGAGATGGAGCCTGCATCTCATACAATTGGTAAGAACAGATTGCCTGGGAAACAGTTATGTATTGTAATATGTATTCAGGATGGGATAGGATGGGATGAGATGGGATGGGATAGGATAGAATAGAATAGAATAGAAGAGAGTAGAGTAGAGTAGAGTAGAGTAGAATTAGAAATGATAAAAATAGAAATAGAATACTTTATTCCAAGTGTGATTACGCAAACAAAGAATTTGTCTCCAGTGCATAAGCTCTCAGTGTACATATAAAACAGCGAAGTAATAATAATCATAATAATGATACCAATAAGAGAAGGTAGTGGAAAAGATGAGAAAGATAGTAGTAATACAGTCATACTACATAGGTAAATGTTTTTTACCGTGCTTGTCAAAGAATAGAAGGACTGAATCTATTCAAAATTCAAAGTTCAAATAAAACAGATATTTAATTTTCACAATGAACTCAATTGGAATGATTTTTGGCTAATGGTTTTTCAAAAGTCTGCCTTTGCGTATCAGCCTATTATATAGTTTGGTTCTTTATGTCCTGTTCCTAATTTATCCAGTTGTCATTTCCAAAATATAAATAGATCAACTCCTGTATGAATTATATATTATTAAAACCGAAAATATACACAAAAGTTAATTTTATACCAGTAGGTTCAGTCCCTAGTGACTGTATGACTTCTAGCAACAACAACAAGTTTTCAAAATGATAGAATACAAACATTTGTCTCTGCCTAGCATTTTGAAGAAGACTGAGAAACGTGGCTTGCAAATTCTACTGCTACTAGGAAATCCTAATTATAGAGAAAACATGCTTTTTCACTGCACTGCACCCCAGTCTTCCTATAGTACATTAGATCTCATAGTTAATAAAGGATAGGTGCATATACCACATTCTGTCATTTTATAGGTGCAAAAAAAATACTGAAATGGTTGCAGATTTAAACCAATCATCAAAATAATATTTAAAGCAAATTGGCTCTAGATAAGAGTCAGTGGAATTCTTTTTTTTCTTTTCTTTTTTTTAAAAAATATCTTTATTAAATTTAAACACTCATATCATACAAGATATTAGACATACATCATCTTATATACAACTTCTATATTATATATATATATATATATATATGTACATTTATTTTAACTTCTTTGTTAGGTAACTGTGGTTTCAATTCTCCCAATCATCGATTACCCTGTAGCTCTTCACATTGGTCCATTGTTTTGTTAAATAATATACCGTATGATATAAAGACCTTACGAGATCACAGTTGCCTTTCCCTCATTTCCCTTTAGGGTTCTCTTTACTTGTATATTAACACTTCAAATAATTTATGTATGATCCATACACACTCTCACTATCCTATTCCCTTCCCCTATCTTCCTTGTATCTATCTCTTACATCTTCCATTCCTTCCTTCCCCCTCTACTCCTTCTTCTACCTACCTTCTTCCTTTCTTCCAACTACTTCTTCTCAACCTTAAAGAGTCAGTGGAATTCAAGGTTTAACAGACTAGGATTTCTTGTGGGAGTGTAATTCCAAACTGATGATGTGTTTGACTCCGCCCTCAGACTTAGCCTAGTCATCTCCTACAAATAATTTATTTTCCTTTTCTAGCTGTTAAGAATCAAGCCTCTGGTGATTTCATTATCAACCCCACTATCAAAGGTGTTATGAACTATACCTTTCTAAAGGTGGGTTTGGAATGGGAGTACACCACTGAGAATGGCAAGGAAAGCTTGAGGACTAGTGGCCCTCTTCATGGAGCTATAAATATTGTGGTAAGTTCTAAGAATATCCAAGGCTCCCACACATCTATATAAAAAGCACAAGTATTATTTTCTTGTCTGAAACCAAGGATGTGAGAACTGCAACCCACAAGCCATCAGCATCACTTTCTGTGGTCTTTCCCAGGTTCTCCCAAAGGGTGTGGAACTGAAAGTTTGGATTTCGATTGTTTTGTGGTTTTGAGGCAGAGGATGGTAACATAGCCATGTTGCTGTACTGAGCAAGTACTTCTATCTACTTGCTTTCTAGAGGTGCTGCTTGACTTATGAACCACAATTGGAACCAGAACTTCCATTGCTAAGCAAGGCAGTTGAGTCCCGCCTAATTTTGCAAGTTTTTTTGGGCTGCTGTCGCTGAATGAATCCCTGAAGTTGTTAAAGTGAATCATGTGTGTTGTTAAGCAAACTCATCTGACTTTGCTTGTCAGAAGCCGACTAGGGAAATCACAAATGGTAATCACATGACTCTGGGATGTTGCAGTTGTTGTAAATACATTCTGGTTACCAAGTGCTCAAATTTTGATGACAAGATTCTGGTGATGCTGCAACAGTTTTATGAGTGTGAGGGCCAGTTAGAAGTCACTTTCTGTTCTAACTTTTGAACAGTTGCCAAATGAATGGCTGTAAGTCAAGGACCACCTTATATTAAAGAAGAAAAGACTGTATTTTTTTCCTTATCAGTAGAGGGAGGTATAACACTGAAAGTAGCCCCTCTCCTGATGACACAAATCCACCTTCAATAATAAAATAAAATAATGGATTTAAAATAGATTTTAAAAGATGTCATGCTCATTAGGAAGTGCATTTCTTGATATTTATTTATTTATTTATTTTATTAAATTTTTATACCGCCCTTCTCCCCGAAGGGACTCAGGGCGGTGTACAGCCGTATAAAAACATGCTATGCTATACAAATCACACTAAAGCAGTGGTCGCCAGCCTTTTTGACCTCAGGAACCACCAAATTCCTAATATGAAATCCCGAGGCCCACCCATATGATTTTTTTAAAAAGGTACATACATTTGTAAAATAATGATCAGAGAACTTCCATTTAATTAATATAAAAGAGACCTATTTAATATAACAAAATTTTTAAAAGCCTGCCTGCCGCCCGCCTCCTCCTGGGACTTGGCTGGGATTGGAAGATGCTGCTCTCTGAGCCCTCCCCCCCCCGGCGTCACGCGAGGTTTCCCAGGACGACCGGAACAGGGATTCCAGCGCAGACTGTTGAGACACAGTGTGCTTGGCATTTCAGGATAGAGGGCTGGGCGATTGGCGTCTTGGCAGGCCACTCTCAGCCACTTGCCGGTCCTGCGGCCCACCCAGATTTTGCCATGGACCACCAGTGGCCTGCGGCCCATAGATTGGTGACCCCTGCACTAAACAGCCCTGAAGTTGACAGATGTTGTGTATACTAAAAGTTGTGTTTTGGCAATAAACCTCTGGAGCCCATATCTGCTGACTTTGTATGTGTGAGTGTATGCTTACATGTGTGCACCTGCACATGTGTGCCTTCATGTCAGTTTTTGACTCCTGGTGACTACTTGGACCAATCCCTGCAAGTTTTCTGGGCACACTTTTTCAGAAGTGGTTTCCCATTGCCTCTTTCCCAGAACTGAGACAGAGGGACTGGCCCAAGATCAACCAATTGGCTTTGGCTTAAGGTGGGACTAGAACTCTCAGTCTCTTGGTTTCTGGTCTGTTGCCTTAATCACCACACCAGACAGGGTCTCCGTCTCTGCTGAATGTGACAACTGCAAAATCCTTTTGCGTAATTGGCAGTTAAATAAATTTTGGTAAAACAACCCTCTCAAAAGTTGGCAAGAAAGGCAGTAAGAACTTAAGAACATAAAGGAAGCATTTTCTTTATCATTCTGTTTCCTTTGATTCCAGGTCATCCCACAAGATGATAGTTCCAAAAGCAGCTTGATGTATAAGTACACAATTCATGAAGATCTTCTCCCTGTCATCGGAAACAATAATGTCCTTCTTGAAGAAATGGATATTTATGAGTGGGCTCTTAAGGGCTGGTCTCCATGCTCAAAGGCTTGTGGTGGAGGTATTTAAGTATTCTCTTTGTGCTTAGAACTGCTTCCCAGATGCAAACATGTCCTGGAGTGACTCAGCTTAGATGGGTCTATATCTAAATATGTAAGGGAACTCATTTCTAGAAAAGGCAATAAAGAACAACAAAGGCTACAGGAAAGGAAAGAATTTACAATTTCATACATTTCTTTCTTTTAAAAAAAGCACCTCTATTTCTATTTTCTTTTAGCAAGTATTCAAATGTATAATAAAAAAATGAAAGTTAAGGTAGTAGGGAAATGGGAAAAGGAAGAAGTGAAAAAAGAGATGTGTGGGATTAGGGGGAAAAAGAAAAAAAGTGTTAATTTAAAACTTTTTTTTAGTGCAATAGAAAATAAATAGTAAAGTTACAACATCAACTTTTTACTGTTATATATTTAGTAAACACTAAGCATTTCTATAACAACAAACTAATCTAATCATCAAATCCCAAAGTCAAAATTTCATTTTTTTTTCCTATCTCAAGCACAAAACTTAGAAGTGGTTTCCAAGTAGAAACAAAACTGGATACTTATTTTCTTTGATTAAAACAATTAATTTGGCCCTCTCTGCTAGTTCCATCACCGTTCCATTCTTTCACTGTGAGGATTGACATATCTTTCCATTTTTGCACATAAACAATTCTATAATCAACATATACAGGAACAAAGTTCCAGAAATTTTTTCCAGTTCCAGTTCTTTGTGGAATAGTCCTATAAGGAAAACCTCTAGTTTCAGTTTTATGTCCATTTTATGTTCATGTCATTCATCATAACATGATGACATGATGAATGTACTTTATGATTATGAATATATCTTATGATTGTAATCACTGTCACTTATAACCTTATGATTGTAATCATAGTTTGTCAATTATAAGCCTGTATGTAAGTACGGAGCATGTACACTGGAGACAAATTCCTTGTGTGTCCAGACACACTTGGCCAATAAATTCTAATTCTAATTTTAAGAATCTTCTGCATTAAAATATGAATCTGGCCTCAATATTTTTTCCCTTTAGCATGAGTCCACCAAAGAGGATAAAATGTTTCTTCTTTACAATTGCATTTCCAGCATACATTTGAAATGCCTTTGGTTGTTGTGCTTTGCTTTTGTCGCCTGGCAGGAATACAGTACACCAAGTATGGATGCCGGAGGAAGAACGATAACCGAATGGTACACCGGAACTTCTGTGGCAATGGAAAGAAACCAAAGCCAATCCGCAGGAGATGTCATTTGCAAGAATGCTCTCAACCAATGTGAGTGCTGCTTTCCTTAACAGTATAGGTATTCCTTGTCTTGCAAAGCAGGGTCTACCCCGATTCGGTGCCGCTGACTGGCTGCAACCACCAAGGGGGCGGCTATCTCGCCACACAACCATCTGACCGCATACCCTGTTTCCCCGAAAGTAAGACATCCTTTGAAAATAAGACCTACTTACAGTTTTGCCTCTTGCTGAAATATAAGGCATCCCCCGAAAATAAGACCTCCCTGATAATAAGGCCTCGGACCTCCGGTTCTGAGCGGCCTCGGTGGAAAAATAAGACATCCCCCGAAAATAAGACCTAGCACATCTTTGGGTACAAAAATTAATATAAGACAGTGTCTTATTTTCGGGAAAACACGGTAGTTGCTCTTCTCTGTACGTTTTCCCAAAGTCTCAATAACTTTTTTTAATAATGTGGTGACCAGAACTGGGTGCAGTATTCCAAGTGTGGTCTTACTAAGGCTTTGTAAAGCGGTACTTGATCTTCATGTGATCTTGATTCTATTCTTCTGTTAACGCACCACGACACAAAAGATGTTGAGAGAAGAGCGACAAAGATGACCAAGGATTTGGAAGCTCCATGATGCGATAAACAGTGAAGGAAACTCCTTAAGCTTAGCCTAAGGAAGAGACAGCTTAGGGAAGACACGAGAGCGTCTTCCAATGCTTGAAAGGCTATCACTGGGAAGAAGGCCTTGATTTATTCTCTGTAGGTCCCGAGAGAGAGACATGAAGCAATGAGCAGAAGCTCTTCAGAGGAAGATCCGATTTGGAGATAGGGGGGAATTTCCTGATCATGAGAATAATTCATCAGTGGAACAGCCTCCCTCCTGGATCTATGGGTGCTCCGCCCACCAGAAAAGATTGAGCAACCATTTGTCCAGGATGAAAGGATAACTCCTGCCTGGGTCAGAGGGTTGGACTAGCAGACTTCCAAGGTTCCTTCCAGTCCTATGATTCTAGGTTTATATGACATCTGAGAAGAGTTATGCTCCTCACATTATGCTCATCCACATTAATTTTAGTTTTCTCCAATCTCTTTGTTTTTTTAACTGAATTCTTTCCTCTTCCTTCCCAAGTGTAGATAGTGGATATGTCATTTTTTTTTGAGAGAGAGAAGAGGTGCATCCACACATCACAGACATGAAAAAAAAATTGGAAGAGGTGTCAAGAAAGGAAGAGATGTCAAGAAAGGAAGCTCTAGCAACTGCATAGATCTTTGCTTTGTCATTCCTTGGGAAGAGGGAAAAGGAGTGCAAAGGATAACCAAAAAAAATTCCGTCTGCAGACAGTGAGACCCCATTGAGCCCTTCAAGGCCATGTCCAGCAGGCGAGAATTGAGCAGACTGTTTCCATAACAAAATACATTGTTCAATTGGATCATGGGATGTATTGAAAGAGTTGGCTCATGGGAAATCCAATGTTTAGTTTGTAGATCTTTTTATTATTATGCTGTCCTCAGCGAGCCATACTCTAACCCCAGCTGGAGACCCAGACTGGGATTTGAACCTGAGCTGATTTTCTTGCTAGGCAGTTGCTTTAGCCACTGAACCACAGGCTCACCCTTTTGCTGACTCATTTTGTGACGAGCGACCCCTAGTGGTCCCTGACTCGAGGGGTGGAACATCCAGTCCCACATTTGCCCTTCGGTCCAGACTAGGACCGTTGCAGGCAGATACCCATGTTTTTATTACCGGGAAAACTCACTGGAAAAAAAGATCTTTACGTAGAAAAGATCTTTTCGTTTTTGCTATATTTTTCTCTCTCTTATATATGCCGATTCGAGAGTCTTATGGGTAAACCAGGATTGGAGTTTTAATGACCATCAATATAATGAAGCATATTTTCCTTTTTCCCCCTAACTTTAGAGTATGATATAAAACATGCTATTAATTAAGGAATTGAATTTATAGAGATGATAAATAATATGGTAGGAGTGGGCATGAAATAATGAAAAATGTTTGAAATGTATACCCAGCTGTCTGAGGATGAACAAAGGATGTAACTGTTTTTCTTTTTGTTTTGAAAATAAATAATAATTATTATTATTATTATTTTTAAAAGAAGGAGATTTTGACCATCTAATTTTCATTTCTGGGTCCACTTTCTCTCTAAGCTTGCTTCTGGAAAGTCCTTGGAAGTTCCTCCTCTTGTGTTGCAGACAGTCAATGCTTGTTTTCATAGTTCTTTCACCATTTCTACAGAAGTCAACTCTGCTCTGACCTACTAATTACATTCTTAGTGTAACTTTGAACAAGCTCCAGTGTTTCATTGGGCTGTACGAAGCTTCAGAGATTTGACTCAAGGCCAAATCAGTCCAGGCTTCAGATCAGATTGATTTTCCAAGTGAAATCAGAAAGTCAAATTCAATTCCTGGATTGAATTGGAAGCATTCGAATCTATCTGATGATTCACCAAGGCTCTTGTGCATTCATAAGGATCATTCTCCAGGTTTCCTCTGAATTAATTCATAAAGATGCTAGCCTTGAAACCTGGAAACTGTGAGTTCCTGTTCCACATTAGGCATGAAAGATGACTGCCAGTATCCCCGTATTCCTCTCCTTCAAAGTAACTGAGACAGTGATTCCTTGTAACAGTTTATTGATTTATTAGAGAGGTAACAACAGGCAAAACACAAGACTCCGGAAAGGAAATGCTGAAATTAGCGAATCAAGGTATTTATACACAGTATTAGGAAGTTTCTCCAGCCCAGCCTC
>JANHFO010001103.1:269172-282001 GCA_032468095.1 Pareas carinatus | reverse complement strand
GGTGTCCAAATGAGAGGGGGGGGAAAGGGGGAGGGAGCAAGAATATCAGTACAGCGTGATGACAGCCCAACCTCCTTGTGCATGATTTATCACCTCACACACCTACAAAGAGGTGGAGCTTGCATATTGCGCTTCGTACATAATTAAATGCGGAACTCTTGATTCATCCTTTCAGCATCTCCCAATAAAATTAGCTAATCATATGAGGCTGTGTCGTATTAAGTGATTTTTTTCTACAGAAGTTACATATTGCATGTACAGATATCTGGTAGCTAGCAAAGGAATTTGTGAATGGCCTATAGTGCCCCTTTCATAAAAGAAAACTCTAAATGAAGGTGATTCAAATTAAGTCTACTTAGCACGGTTTTTAACCATATAATTAATTTAGTTTGCTTTATAAAACACATATGCAGATGTACATACAATTCAGCCTACATTGCATGGAATAAATACGATTTGATGTCCGGGTGCTGTATGTAATTCTTCAGACAAATTCTTATTAATTTCCTATTTAATTCTCCGTTTGCTGCTTTGTTTGCTTATGTTTACAGAAACACTTTTGTATAGTCTTTGTTTCATGACCGCCTCATTCGGCAACTGTTCAAAGTTGCAAAGGTGCTAAAAAAACCTTTATAACCAATGTCCAGATTTATGACTTTCACAATCTCCCTCAGTCACATGTTCACCATCATAGTCAGTACACACCATCCTTTTGGCTCGCCTGTTTATTTTTTTCCCCTCGTGCAAAGCGAATGGGGAATACAATGGACTGTTTGCACTGTCTGCCAGTGCCAGTGCATTGTTTCTGATGTGTGTTCTCCATTGTGTGCCTGCTTATTCTCTTGTAATCCCTTTCTCTCTAATGAATGTAAATGCAAACAGTCACTCCCTTCTTGCTGATTATCCCACTGTCAGAGTCAGCATTCCAAGAGCTAGAGAGTAGTTAGGAGGGAAGCAGAACTCAAAAGTGTGAAACTGATTAGTCTTGTTCCAGGTTTGGGGTGAGCATTCTAAAGGGCAGAGTAGTGGGGGGGGAAGCCCAATCATGGTCCCACTTAGTGACTGCTTTGCTTAACAATGGAAGTATTAGTTCACTTGTGATTGCTAGACGAGGACTGCCTGTACAAGTGGAAAACGTGTGTGCATGGCAGTATTAGGAGAAATTCCTCATAATCAAACATCTTTGGATTTATGTTGCTTACTTTCACATTCCTTTGTGCATCCTCTGTGATGGAATCTTTGAGTCAATTCAGTACAAAGTTAATCATAACCTATCTTGCTTTTAACTTAAAGCAAGACAATGGTAGAGTTCATGTTTCGATTTTCGTCAAATAATGGTTCTGCCATATTATGGCTAGGGGGGCGGGGAAATACCCCCCCCAAAAAAAAAATTAGGGGCATTTTTGCAAAAGCTAACTTTACATTTATTTAACTTTTAAACGCAATCTTATTTTTCGTTGTACAGTTTTTGTTCTGTTTTGTTCAAATCGTTTGTACTCTTTAACACTTCCCTTTCCACTGTCAATTCAGTGGAGGAACAGGATCTCTACTAGGCGCATGGTACAATAAATGGAGCCATGTAACCCGGAATGGCATTTGATACGACCATTTTTCCTGTAGATTGAAGAAGGCATTATGGTAATGGAAGATGATTCACCTGTGGAGGCCCTTAGTACACCTAATACACCTCGCAATCTTGCTGCTTGGAAAATTACCATTCCTTACGTGGACTTCTTTGAAGACCCCTCACTTGAAAAGAAAGAAAGGAGAGAGAGGATTCCTGTATTTTGCATTGATGTGGAAAGGAATGACAGGCTGGCAAGTAAGGGATTTCAGACGCATGCATAAAGTCTTCTAATACTCTTAACGTTCATACTCGGCTGGATGCTCGTTTTGTCCCAGGTGATGTTTCCAAAGACTTCGAGCCCCGAAAAATGGAAGAAGGAAAACATCTGAAGCGATGTTTTACCACATGAAAAATTATTCTAAAATATGGCATCCATGGTAGATGGAGTTTCTTTTGTGAACACCTCAGGGGGAAGCCTAATGGAGGGATTAACAGGTCCCTTGTTAGGCCCCACCTTTTGTGATTCATTTGTCCATGCTGAGGGCATTTCTCAAGTCCCCCAGGATAGAGCAGAACAGCCCCTCCGGTGTAGACCTTAAAAATATTTCCCTGCTTAAGTACTTTTCCTAGAAAGGGGCGGTGTCCAGAACTTGTTTTCTCATCATCTGTGAAGTGAGAAAGGCAGCTGCAGATAAAATGTAGCCAGTCCTGTTTCCTGCAGTTTTAGGAGAATACATTTGACATTTGCTTTTAAAATGTCGCATCAGATACTAGCACACAGACATGACTCTTCGATCCCAAAAAGTAAATAAGACTTCCTGGTTCCTATTTATTTATTATTATTATTATTATTATTATTTAGACTTAGATATCGCTTAACAGTGCTTTACAGCCCTCTCTAAGTGGTTTACACAATCAGCCTATTGCCCCCAACAATCTGGGTCCTCATTTTACTGACCCTCGGAAGGATGGAAGGCTGAGTCAACCTTGAGCCAGTGGGACTTGAACTGCTGAACTTGATGGCTGATGGCAGATGGCAGTCAGCAGAAATAGCCTGCAGTGCTGCTTTTAACCACTGCACCACCCTGCACCTAAACATGATTGATTTGTTCAGTATTCACTGATTAAAATCTTATGACTAGATTTGATTTCTGCGTTGTCTGTTCACCAAAACCAGGGTAGTTTTAGCTTTGAGGAAAGTCTGGCCCAAATGCTATTTACAGATATTTCTCTTTTCTTGGGAGACTTTACAGGGGGCTGGTTTTCTGAAAGAAAACAACCGTGAAAAAGACTGATCCTAATGTATAATTTGGTTTCCTATAATTCTCCTTATAAGACAATTTTGTCCACTCATAAGGCTGTTGTGGAGCTAAATGGAAAAACTACAAAAAAAGGCAGAGGAAGGTGCCTGTGTCCAATAAGTATATGCAGATTGTGTTTCAGCCTTATAAACAGCAATACTGCCTCAGAGGTGACTAATTAAGCAATGGTTCATAAAATATATGCTATCATTGATTGGTATATTGATGAATTTACCCAAATGTATGAAATATATGTATATGATAAAACCAACTTCAGTGATCATGAACTTTATGATCATTCCTCTGGTGAGTTTTTCTTTCCCGTTTGCTGCAATAAGGATAATATGAATTACAAGCCTCTGCAAACATGTTTTGGTTAAGAAAATATGTTAGTTTTTTAAAATTAGGGGTACAGATACTCGGTTCCTAATCCTTCCAGTGCCTCTCCCTGTCCTTGACACAAAAATTTGATAGCAAATTTTAATTTTCATTATGATAGTTGCATACAATTATTAAAGATATGGGGACTAACCATGATATCTATTTTATTTTCAGTTTATGTCTGACCACCCATTTCTTGGAATAGGTATAGTTCCTGCATGCCATTCAAGGGCCAAGGGATCTCAAAGCAGATGGCATATTCCAGATTTAAATCATATAACTTGTAAAACATCTAGGTTAAAACAATATTTAAAAAGAGGACATTAATACTGCAAGCTATAATTTAGCAAAGGTTAGCAAAAAGACAAAAACAAAAGCAAATTCAGATTTTTGTTTAATGTAAAGTTTTATTTACATTGCTAGAAAGTTCACTGAGATCCAGCAGATACAGATAAAACTGGTCCAGAAAAGCAATACTGTTGGTTAATATAAGGAAGACCAGAGATTGTATTTTGAGTATTGAAAGCAATTCCAGTCTAGAAACTCAGTGCAAACCATGATACTCCTTTTGAAATATCCTGGTAAGAAATAAACACATATGTTTACATTTCAGAGTAAAAATTCTCAGATAAAATTCTGCATTTTGTCTTATATTGGAAAAATTAAGAGGTTTATAAAGAATAAATACATGGGAATGCTGTATGTTTAAATTGAATTATAAATGTTCCTATTCAGCTTCTGGAACTCACATTATATTCTTTCATGGAGAAATACATATGACCTCCAAATAACAGTAATAATACAGTATTTAAATCAAAGTGTTAATATTAGACATCCATTCAAGTGTTCAGAATCTCAAGCTAGCATAATATGAGACTTAAAAATGTCTATTTCAGTAATCTAAAGCTCACACCTAGAATGGATAGGTATAAAATGACAATAAGTCAAAGATAGTTTGAAAAAGTGAAAAAAAACCTATTTTATTGACTAATTTGGTGAGCTAATTTTATAGTCTAGGTTTTTTTGTCTGTGGTTATATATTCAGAAAGCTCCAAGTAGGGATGTGTAAAGGAAATCTTCCTTTCAAAAAAGCAAGAAAGAAGTAATGTTTCTGAATTTTGTTTGTGTTAACATTCCTCCTACTGTAGATTCATCGGGGGTCAAAATCCCCATGTGTGTCCCCAGAAGAATATGCAACAGTGTTATGCGGCATCTTTTATGTTTTGCAAATAATTCTTCAGATGACTATCTGAAAACACCAGGCAAATAAACTGCAAAGCAAACAGACAAAATAGAATGTTCAGGTTTGGCTGCATGCATCTTAGAAATAGAAATACCTGAAAAATACTTTTTTGTTTCGAATAAATGGTCATAAATTTATTCACTTTCTAGGTAAAATGCCCATTCTGATGCAACCTCTGTGATTTTCCATAAGGATAATTTTAAATATCTCCCTAAGAAAAATTAGAATAGTAAAACCCTGAGGGAATGAACTTCTATGGACTGCCCTAGATTTTGAAAATTCTATTCTTGAAGAAGAATTCATGAATGTGAAGGGTTGAAGTATGTGTCTTGAACATCTGCAAACTTAAGCCATCAATGTTTTTCCCTTTAAAGTCTCTGAAATGCAAAAATAATTCTGAAAGTTTGGTTCTATCTATTATGGAGACCTGATGATGATCTGAACTTTTTATAGCTTTGTACAATACTATCAACTTTGCAAGTGGGTTGTTTCACGGCAGAAATTCATTCACAAAAGAAACAAAGGAATGTGTCCGGAAAATGATATATTTTTAAAAGCTATAAACTCCAAGGTTCGGAGCTATTTTAACTTCTGGATTTATAGGAAAATGAATTTCATCAAAATACATGCTCAAAGGCACAGATGACAGTGTATATGTTGTAAAATGCAGGCATCCTACGTCATGTAAAAACATGAGCATTGAGAACATGTGTCAACAAAACAAATATAGAAACTGTGTTTAAATCCATAAGCACCTTGTTCATTCACACATAAAGATAAAGGACACTATACCATAACGCAATAGGGCCGTGCAGATTTTTGACAAGGTACTGTGCTTAGTCAGATATCCATATTGTTGTATATTACATCTAACACATATGAAGTACCCCTTTGAAACTCATTTGTGAAGAAGTATCTGATTTTATTTGGCAAAGTAGTTGCTTCATTCAACAGCAGCTGCTTCTGTAATGCAGACAGAGTTGCGATTGTTTGTGAAGTAGATTAGTCCCACCTCGTGTATGGAAGTAAAATGAGGGTTGCAAAGTATAAAGGAGATAAAAAGCTGGTGAATACAAGAAGCTTTTGAAGAAAAAGGGATGGAATTGGCAAGAAGGGCATTCCTCTCCTTTTCTCCAACCCTTTTTATTTGATGTTTTTTTAGCAACCAAAATCTAGCTGGGGTTTAGTTTTTGCTGTCTCAATTTTTTGTTGTTGTTTAGATAACATGAATTTTGCAGACTTTTTTTTAGTAATTCCCAAACAGTTTATGCTTGCTAATTCCAGAAATATTCCTGAAGTAATGAACCATATAGCTAGCGGGTTTCTTTATGTAATCTGCATATCATTCTTACTTACAACAGAGATTACTAATGTAAAGATCCAGATCATTTAAAGCTAAAGATCTCTGCTTCTTTTTCTTTCCAGAAAGCAAAACTCCTGTCAATGTAACAGCAGATAGCATCATTGCTACAGTTACCCAGTTCAAAGTATTTCCCTGAAATCTGCTCTTCAGACTCAAGAACACTTCCTGATATTCTTGTTTTGGTTACTGTTGTTGGATTTGTTTTGATTGCCAGTCTTTGGAACTCTGTGGTTTTAGTCATGTCGTTATTACCAAAAAAATGTTCCTTGATATCTTCAAAACCATCTTTCCAGTTTCTTTTGCCTGCTGCAATCTCATCAATCACCGCTTTGTGAAAGGCGCGCACCGTTTCCCACTGATGTCTACTCAGGTGATTGAAAACTTCAAAGCAAAGGAGATGTCGTCCTTTACGTTCCTCAGGTGATAGATCCAGCTCTAGGATATGGAAGTAGCCAAGCATAAATAGATCAAGACTCAAGCTGTTATAATCAGTAGGCTTACCTTTGACGTAGGGTAGGAATTGTTCTGGAGAATAGATTGTGTGCTCATCACTTTGACATCTGACCTCCTGAAATGATAGCAGGGAAATGACATCCTTCCAATGATTGATTAACTTCTTGATAATATATCTCTGATGAACTAAATGGACAAATCTCTTCATTTCTTTCAAAGGCTTCTGCAAAGGATCCTGCTGTTTTCTGAACTCTGCTAAAACCTCTACAAGACCTGCTTTTATAGGCTGCTGAGTACTTAGGGTCTTCCTAGTCAGCAGTTTCAAAGAAGGAGCATATGCAGATTTCTTCCAATGACTTAGAAAAAGTAGCACAATCCGTTCTTTTCGGAGGATGGTAGATTGTGTTATGTACACACAGCTCCCACATGCTTTAGAGGACAGTTGCTTATAGCTGATATTGGAATCACTGGCACTTTCCACATCTCCAAGCTTATGTTCTCTACCACTTAATTGCTTCTTGGTCTTACAGATGCTAAATAATGTTTGAAGTGTCGACTCCTTGCTTGCGTCATGTTTCAAGGACATGTTCTTCAAAACCTGGGGTTCAACAGATTTGTGGTAACTCAAAAAATTATGTTTTTCAAAATTTTCTCTCAGAGTCTGTACAGAGACACTACTTTCTATGATTTCTTTATTGGCTGAATCTCTTAGGGAAGAAATTGTTTTGTCTGACTTCTCATTAACTCCCTCTTTCTTGGTTTTATTTATATTGTTAATAAGTAGAGACATATTTTTTACTATTCCAGACACATGATTGCACCAGGCTGGGAGCTCCTGGGTTTCATCCTGGGAGAAAGGTTGAAGAAACTGAGGGTTGACTGTGACACTGATAATGGGAGATGGAAGAACACTTTGTAGCTCTTCTGTTAGGCGTCCCAGCTCATTCTTAAACTCCTGGCATTTCTTCTTCATCTGCAGCTTCTCAACCTGGTTCTCTAAGTACAGCAAATCATCATTTGTTAGTAGTTCCCCATAAGGGCCAAGGATAGCCTTGTGATCCTGTGAATATTGCCAGGCATCAATATTTAGTACACAGCTTCCCTTGTTCTGGACAGGGCAAAAAAGAAAACAAGAAGTAATTGGATCAAGTCATGTTAATTCAAAGGCATAACCTCTCAGCCGGCCATGAACAAATCTTCAAGGACATTATTAGTGGAGTTACAGCACCTTGGATACATTCAATAACAACCGATACTCTGAGTCATCAAGCTTTATTGATGAACACCACAAGTATGCAACTGGAACACTATTTTAAGCTAGTCTGGTGTCTCAACAAGAAATGAATCTATTTCAGTAAATGTTTGTCTACCTACATTGTAAGTCTATTAGTAAATATAAATTATATCCGGTTTTAAGGCACTCTTAAATAAAGGGACAATATTCTCCACCAAAAAAAGAAGATGTAACCTCAACCACCACCTACCCGCTATAAATTTAATGATTTCTGTAATACCTTGTACCTTGCTTGAATTTGAGGGAAAGAAGGAGTTTTCCACATAGTGAGTTTAAAAAGAAATATTCAACTGGAATTATAAACAAACAAACAAACAAACAAACACACACACACACACACACACACACATACGTACATACGTACGTATGTACGTACGAGTTAGAAAAGAAATAGAAAGGCACTTTTTATTCTGTTAACTCACTGCAATACCTTCTTGTCCACCTCTTCTTCAGATGGTAGTTCAGCCTGTAATTTTCTGACCATCACTTGCCGTTTCCATTCTGGGATGCAGAAACCATGCTCATCATGGATAGGCACCAATGCATCAATATCCAGTGCTCCCAGGCTCTCTAGCTTTAATACAGTATTTGGTGTCTTCGTTTTTCCACCCTAGATAGGGACAACTATTTCAAAGTTTAAGAACACCTCACAATGACTCCTCAAATAGTTTAAATAGTTATAATAAATAAATAGTTATATCAAAATTTCCTCCAGAGATTAAGATTAATGAAAGGAACTGAACAGAAAACTGAATTGTGCAGATTAACTTGATCTTTTCAGAAAATATATCTTTGATTAGCCAATGGCATGGCCTTCCAAAGTAAAAATAATCAAATACAATTTGGAAGTTTAGCTGGAAGAAATCACCAAGAAAGATTATGGGAAAGACAAAGGAACATGAAATATATGAGACAGATTGAAAGATAGCCAATCAATGGACAGGATTTTAGAATTCTATTGTGAATCTTTGACTTATTTACTATTTCCAATGGATTCAATTTATCTTTAATGAACTCAGAAAAATTTATCAGGTAGAAAACCTATAAATAAAAACAAAATCTTAATAATATTCAAGTATTATTTATTGGACCATTGATAAATAGATAAAATAAACAAAATTGAAAAAAAGCTATTTTGAGAGAGAATACAGTAAAAGGAAGGAAGGAATTGGGGAATCAATCATTCTGCTCAGAACATGTTAAACATCATTTAAAAGGTGCTAGGTAAAAACCTTACCAGCCTATGTTAAATTTCTGAGTAAATTACTCAAAATGCAGGATTGAATTTAACCAATCCAATAACTGGCACAGGGCTAATAAGAATCCTTTTTTTTATGTCATGATGTTTGCAGTAAAAAAAGGTTTCGGCTTTTCAGTCATGATACATCAAAAGGTTCTATGTTAACAATATAAAGCAAGGAAGAGTGTGGTATTCCAAATGAGTTGTGGATTCCAATATACTGGGGACAATCTTCACAAGTGTTTTATCCTGGCATTGGATACTTGATTACCACTTCCATGTCCCAATTCCCAAAAGCAGTTTTGAGACAATATCATCCCTGACTGTACAATATTGAGAACAAGTTTTTTTTAAAAAATAGTCCCTAATTCTTACTCCAAAGGGAAATAAAATTAATTGCTTGCATGTGCAATCCACTCTTCATGTCATTGTATTGTAGCAATTAACCTAGTTCACCTGGGCCAAGAAGGTTTGGTTTCAAATTCTCAGTCAGCTACAAAACTCAGCAAGCTTCTTAGGGACAGTTAATCTCTACAAGTACAACTTACTTCACAGGCTTGTTGAAGGAAATAAAATTAAAGAAATATACACCAAACACTCAAAACAAAGACAGAAAATAAATTAAATACAATACAATACTACAAATGACTATGATAAATAAATGTGTTGTGTCTGATCAAATATATCAAAAATAATGAGCACCAAAACTGTTAAGACATGTTTTCCCTTGAAAAACATACTAGAGACTAAGAGGCCTCCTAACATAAAAATGTATATAAATGAAGAAATTAATTTTTCATAAGCTCCTCAAAGCAGCAGAATTCCAAAGAAATACTTCTTTTAGTGTAGTGTCAAATACACCCACACTGAATCAGAAAAGAATCCACTCAGTTTTATTTGTTTATTTGTTTATATTTTTATAGTTTTCAAAAACATCAGTATCTTGGGATCATATAGATCCAGAATCGGCCTTAAACTGGTAGAGTTATGATGTGGGAATGTCCTATGACAACAGGCTTATTTATAGTCATATAATAAACTTCACAGCCAGTGAATAGCTCTTAGTGCTATTTTTATTCGATATGAGCAATCAATATGGAATGAAAATAGATCAGTTTGCAGTTGCTTAGTTTGGACTTTATTTTCTTCACAATCTCCTCATATTAGCCCTTTTTTAGGTGTTCAGTAAACATATGCTGAAAAAGAGAACTAAGTCTGCATTTTCTATTACATTCCCAACAAGAGAGAAGAATTAGAAATCTGTTTACTATGGAGTTGGTGGGAACTGGGATCATATCCATTGCTCTTTCTGTCATTTATTTTTAAAAGAACTTTCTGAGCTCTGCTACACTACCAATTATCTACCCATTCCCAAAGGGAGAACTATGCGTTGTGTCCTCACTCCATAAAGCAATGGAAAAGACACAGTATGTGTATTCCTTCTGCAGCAGAGATATATAATAGAAACAATCTCCTTCTTGGAAGTTTATAAGAAGATAATTTAGGTGATTGTAATATGTTGTTCCCAGGTCCAAATGATTTTCTGAAGCGCCTTGATATACATCCAGGAATAGAGGCAGAATTTTCCCTGCTCAATGTCTTTATGGCATATTTATCAATTACATTTGATAGCAATTTAGTTTGTAACTTTAGTCACTGAGTTATCTTTGGAGAGTGTGGTGGTAAGCTTCTTTCTAAATGATTGATGCATAACTTATACTTGACCGACAAGTTCTCATTGCCTATTCTATCTCAAAATAGAACAAGCATACACATTTCTCTTTGGAAAAATAAAAGCAGCTTCTTGATTTTCTATAACAAAAGATAGAGTTGAAATGGAAGTTGGGATATCTACTTCAATCAGCTTAGCATAGCAAATAATGATAAAGGAATGAGAGAGTTATAAGTCAATACATCAGGACAGACCAAGATCCTTCACAGAGACATCCACTGAGGCATGCACCATGCACAAATAGCAGCTTTCCAACATTTCAAAAGTAATTTGAAGATGGATCAAAATCAAAACTTCCAGATGTTACTTGCCTCTGTGCTATAAATAACACATTTAATTAAGAACTACTGTATGTCTAATCTTGTTTGAGAGATGAGGCAGTGTTAGCATCTACATACAACTACACAAACAGAAATCCCATACATAATAAAATATTGAAATAAAGTAGTGAAAGGTATTCTAAAATAAGCTTATAAAATTCAAAACCCACCAGTATAACTATTACCTGGCTATTCTCCATAATTGTATCTCCACTGCAGATAATTTCTAATTTTTGGTATTTGATCAATATTGGGGTTGGGTTTTTTTTTTTCTTCAATGGTTTGATTTTGCCAACTTAAGCTTCTTCACTCTCAGAACAGTAGTGCTCATTACCCTGATGCGACAAAGAGAAAAACACATCGTTTGCTTTCTCTTCTTATTCCTGAGCACAGGAAAATGTGGTTATACATTCTATGAGAAACCAAAAGTCAGTCTCAAAGACACCTTCAGATGCGCTGCTGCTTACACTGAGCATATGGCTTGTTTGTTTACATATTGTTTAAAAGTATCTTCTCTGGTGCTTCCAATTTAGTCCCTGAGGCGTTCATTGTCTAGAATAGATGAGGAAGGCTTTATTTTCACAAACGTTTTGTAGTTGCTAGTCAGATATGCCCTGTATATTAGTGTATCCTCAGTGATTGAAGGTTTTAAAGCAGAGAATGAATATGCTGTTTGTCTTATAAGACTTGGTATGGTCTTTAAATCTATTTTATATTGAGTGTATTAAAAAGTTTTAAAGGCTTATTTGATCAATCATCTGTCTTTTAACAACCCAACTAATCAATTGGATTGAAATATATTTGCCTATTACCAATACTTCAACATAATGTTGCCTTTGGTCTTGGAAGCTAAGTTTATTTATTTTATTATTATTTTATTATTTTACTAATTATGGAATTTTCTCATACCTTGTGGTCTTGTCTGTGTTAAAGTGCTATCTATCTGCCCTTGAGTTGGCAAAAAGTAACAACAGTGTAAATTTGCCCGTCCCCATTTCTGGTCCCTATCGTCTTTTGATTCTTTCCAAGCTGCTGCCAATTATCTAAATTTCCATACTATAACCATTGCAATCTCAATGATTTAAAATTATCTTTTGCTTTGGATGGGGACAAAACGAAGACAACATATTGACTGAAAAGCAAGCAAACATTGCTAGGGCATATCATAGCTAGGTAGAACTGGGAACATGGCCAAAAATGTACATACCTGTCTTGCCTTGCCATTTGTTTGTGGAGTCCATTTGGGAGAGATGAGGCAAATATTGTTTTCTCTGGCTATATCCAGTTTTAGGAAGATCAGAAATTCAAAGCAAACCAGTGAATATGAATCAGAAGGAACCAAAGCTAGAACCTTCACCATTCTTCCTGGAGACAGACATAACTAGTACTGTGTACCAGTTGCAGCAGAAAGGGTGGAGGTCAGGAAGTCACAATTAGCATTGCATTAATATTTGAAGTTTGGGCATCAGATGGCAGAGTGACACAAGGGTAACAGAACATTGGCACCGTGAAGAAGGGTGCTGTGGCCTTGGCTGTCCATTTTCTTTTTCACTTATTTCTTAAAATATACAGAACGGTTAGTTAAGGTAGGCAACAGATAGCATTGACTGACAATGCTCAGGTTTCCAACTTTAGGAATTGAATTAGGTTGCACAAATGCTCAAATATTGGCTGGTTGCTTCTAATTTCACCTTGCATCTATGTGCAAAATCACACTTTGAACTGACTTTTATTTTATATTAATTTATTTATTTGGAATAATAATAATAATAATTAATTTTATTTATATCCCGCACTTCTCCCGAAGGACTCAGGGCGGCTTACAGGCAGTTTAATAACGAATAAATACAAATACAAAGACAAATTAAGAACATATTAAAACAATTAAATGAGCCTGATTAGATTTAAAAGGGGGAAGCAATAAAAACCATATCC
>JANHFO010001103.1:223996-238439 GCA_032468095.1 Pareas carinatus | reverse complement strand
CTATAGGAATAAAATGGACTAAATGCTGACATTTTTGAAGCAGGTTAAATTTTATTTATTTAATTTTATTTTAAATAAATTTTATTTATTTAGATTTATGAATCAAATTTAGAAACTGACCCTCTCACAGAGCGATTTTGTTAGCAACACTTTTTTATGCAAAAATAGAAGGTGGGGTTTGATTTTGCTCACTCAGGAGGATTCCAAGTCCTCATTTGTCATGTTTCCTTACCTATTTGCGACCAACTGGCTCAACTATTTCCCCAAATCCTTCATACCAAATTGCCTTCAAACAAAATGTAGACTCTTGATTGTTTTAACTTAGCATTTTCTATAACAGTTCTCCCATTCTGGTATATATAGCATTATAAGGCTCAGAATTCACATGCTATCGTGATTATGGGAACTGTAATTCAATACATGTAAAAAAATGTTGTTGCCTGCTCAAGTCATGTGCAGCATCAAATCATTAATCATGGTTTATAAAAAGTGAATGGAATTTCATGAATCAGATGAGCAACGTAGTTAAGCACCATGAATGAATTCAATCCTTAACTAGTAACAACCCTCAATGATTTCAGGTAAGAGTCTTTCCCAGTGCCAATTTCAGCTGAATTTCTAATTTAATTTGAAATTCTAATATAGTACATACTTCTGTTTCTTGCAGTTCCCACTTCATTAATGAATTTGGGTGAGGTACAATGCCACAATAAAAGTACTCATGTAAGTATGTACAATTCTAAAATCGGGTGTGGTGGATCATTATCTGGGTCCATTTTTCTTGCTGTCATGGATTTAGAGATGTGAAAACATGAGCAGGCTTTTCAATAGCTGGGATACAGAGCCAACTATCAATGCTTTGTTTCATTCCAAGTGTGTTAAAAATACTTAAAATACCTGTATTCCACTGAGAGGAAAATGCAACAGTTTAGGGGAAAATATATGATAACCAGGTTATGAGTTGAGCTATCTGGACCAAAAGGGGAAGAACTTTTATAAGTACTACAAAATGGCATGAGAGAAAAGTTAGGCTAATACATTTAGTGAAATGTAATGAATGGAGAATAGGTTAGACGGAATTCACTGTGAAAAATAATTATCCGAGTTAGTTTTTTTAAAGCAGAACTTTTATTTCTTTGGTGACCATTACTGTGGGCTTTTCCTAGCTTCGTTTTAGTGAAGACATGATTAAATACCATGGAAAGTCCACAGATTTTGTCAAGAATAATTTAAAGTGCTATGAAACCAATTACATACTTGGGAGTAGTGATATATTTATTTTGCATAAAGTGCAGTTTCTGAGCCAATTTTCACAGAATTAGCATATAAAAGAACACTACCCACAGCTTTTAGCTCTCATCCTGATGTTAATGGAATGAAAGAACAGTAGTGTTAGGTTTTCTAAAACTCTAAAATTCTAGGAAGTCCACTGAAATTCTGAAAAATGAATCAATACACAGATCATCCTAGGATTTTATTATTAACAAATAATTTAAACCACATTTTATTACTTGCAAATGTTAACAGTACATTATTATTAAATAACTTTAACAACATTGCTTAAAACAGTATAGAAAAGATATGAAAAGTCTAGCTTCTTCCTTTCTTCCTTGAGCAAAGCATTTTAAAACATAATTGGTGCTGGAAAGCTGCGTCAGAGACACTTTCTATCTCTCACGCAGCTTTCTGTAAAGCCATCGCATTCAATCAGAAATGTTTAATTGGAAACTATAAAGATACTCAAATCTCCAGATATTCTACTCTCTGTTACTGCTGATCATCTGCCAACATCTATCTACAGTATATACTGACAAGCTGCATCCTCGTTCTGGATATAAGCCCCTTAATTCTTTTGTGAATACCTCTTAGGCCACTTTCCAATTGATTATATTGCAATTATATTGCAATGCCAGATTCTCCCTATACAGACTTTTCTTATTTTGGTACCCTTCAAATGTATGAGGACCACAACTCCAGAATTCCAATTTAGAATGGAAATCACAGGCTTAAGAAGACTGCCCTAGGCTCTGACTTCTCTTGACCTGCCCTCCTGTCACCTCACTAATATATATATTTGTATTTTTAATTAAATGATGGCAATAACATCTCAACATGAATATAGGAGCGCAGTATGATTATATTCTTGATCACAATCATTGCAACCTAAACAATTTAATTGACAAGTCTCTCATGCAAGTTGTGGAGCCTTATCGGAACTGTAAGGGACTGTGGGTGGAGTGAGAACCTATCACTTCCCCATACACAGCACAACCTGCTCATTTTCCAGTCAAGAAATGTAATACACAGTGTGTACAGATGGCACAGGGTGGAGTGAAACATTGTGAAAGAAACAAGATATTTTCAATAATAAAGAAGTCTAAATAGGCTCAACTGAAGAGTGCTTTATTTCCCAGATTCATCAGCGTGTTATCATTGAGTTTCTGTTGGCTTCTTCAATAATTTTTTTTTGCTTTTGTTTCACACACTACCTCCTCCCTCCCCATCTATCCTTATTTCCAGATGGAGCAATATAAAGAGCACAAGGATCTATAGAAAGCAGATACTGTGTTGATTACCATTTACTAGGTGAGACCAACAACATGGTATCTCTTGATTATTAGAACAGCCTGGCTAAGCATATCAAAGCTGAATGATTAGAAATATTAAAATAATGAAAAACAGAAACAACAACCAAGGAGTCATTGGAAAAGACAGAATATAGGCAGAAGTGTTTACCTTTTGCAAACTATGTTTGCAAGTCTAATGTTCCAAAGCCAGCGAGGCTAACAGCAAGGTTCATAAAATAATTGATGATCCTCCAGAAGGATCCTCCTTAGAACTGAGGTTTAAATTATCTCGAGGCATTTTTAATAAGGTTTGTTCTTGCAAAGTTGATCCAAAAATAAACTTGGAAGATTAGTTTGCTCATTCTGTACATCTCTTTCTGTTCCAGGATGTTCAATTCCAATAAAGCATTAGGAGAAGGAGATTTGAGAAAATTATTGAAGATTTATCGCACAGAGATTTCAATGGCAGTGGATGATGTCTTCCCATTACTTTATGGGCTTGCTGATCATGAAGTTGTCACTGAAGAGATGTTCAAGGTGAGAGAGGGGAAAAAATCTGAGTATTATATAGGTCTTCAATACATAATACTGAAATATATCAGTTTCTTTTAAGCCGTTCATTTAATGTGTCACAACAATTTGCATATTTGCTGTCTCATTTTATACAGTGTTATGTATAAACTCATGTTCAGCTACAGTTTTACCGATCTATCACTTTTTAATTTTGGAGTTTTTATTTTTCATTATTGCATCTTCTCTTTCATTCTATGCAAACTATTGGAAGAAGGTAGTTTTTCATATTACTTTGTATAAACCTTTATTTGGGCAGATATGGTGAAAAATCAACAGTCCGAAACTGTTTATCCTGTGTATTAACTTTTAGTATCAAAATGTATGAATGGATGTGTTATCTCCAAATATACACCAAAGTTTATGGATATAGTTTGAACTTACTGCTAATGGGTTCAAATGCATGCCTGTCCAAAGACATTAGTTTAGAGAGAGAGTAATCTGAGGGCACTGGTGAACTTTTAGGAGGTTGACACCATCCTAAAAATATATACACTTTAAGGTGAGGTTTAATTATATTGCAAAATTCAGAAAGAACCAAATATCAAAATTTAATTTTGTGTCTGTTTGTAATGTGCAAATCAGATAAATTGTGTTACAATTATTTCTCCTCATTCCTTGCTTATAAAATAGAATATTCAAATGTTGAGGATGTTAATATGCCTAATTAGCTGCTACTCAAGAAGATGGACTACATGAAATAATATATATGTTAACCATTTTAAAGGAATAAAATATATTTGAGAATTAGGTCAGTTTTGCATTTTCTGTCTCTCTTTGTCTTGAAGGACACTCTCCACCTAAAGGAAACTGAAGGTTGCCACAGGGCTTTTCACACTATGTTGACATGGCTTCTAAGTCAAGATCTATCTTCCATAGAAGATTTCTGGAGAGTTCTCTTCAAAGAATACAACCTGGAGAGGTATTCCAAGCTTCAGTCCATTTGGAGCGGCTTTCCTAAAGGTATAAGATGTTGTCATCATCACCTTAAAATGAAATCTTATAGGACACAGTGCAAAGCTGTGAATAATAGGTTGTATAGAGGTTGAAATACAGTTCGTACTAAAGTTAGTATACTTGGGACATGTCTAGCATATATATCAGAGTGATTTCAGTACAAGCTAAAATTCAAGTCTAATTTAATCCCAGCCACTTGATAACAATGATGAAAATGTGAGTTAATGGTGGTAGCACATTTAGAAGATCTATCTTGTGGCATGTATCCTTTCTCTGCTAAGGAAGAAATTACATTGGAGACAAATTTCCACAATTGTAGGCAAGAATCCCAGTCAATCTCAGTATTTTCCTTGCTTTCAGATATGGATTTCAGCAGGCATCGCAGAACAAAGAAAATTGCAATTAGTCCAAAGGTTGTGACTCAGCACAAATCCCAAGGAAAGAGAAAGATGACAGAGGAAAAAGACCCTTTGCAATTAACTCAGCCTTCAGGGAAAACTGATCTTCACCTTGGTATAGAATTATTTATTGTGCTTTTACTATATCTTGTATCGTGTTATTGCAGTTTAACTAAAATATGAAAAAATGAGTTTAAAGTATAAAAGAAAACCCTTCCCCTCCCAAAAATCTAAGCATCTCAGAAGAGGAATCCATTGCAATGACATCATACTGCATTTTTCTCTTTTTATAAAAGTGAAGGCAACATGGAGTTGGAGTTAAACATTTCTTTTCAGTTTCTTTTCTTTTCCTTTTTTGATTTTTTATAGCTTTTTCACTTTATAACATACACAATCTTCAACGGTAAATTAAAGAAAAGTATAACAACAGAGAAGGACTTAATCTAGTAAATTATTTTAACGGTAAACATTTACATTTTAGTATAAATTTATCTACCTTTATATAATTATCGCAATTATCATATATTTTTTTCATTACTTACTTTAAGCACTTGTAAATTGCAATGTCAATTCATGTAACACATATCCACAGACCAAAAACCATCAATATGAAAGGTCTGTTATTTATCTGTTATATTATCCAATCATGCAGCAGCGTGTTATGCATAACTTATGAAACAATAATTCTCGCTTAATACCATTAATATCTCATTACTCTTCTTCTTCTATCTTATCCTTTCTCTTTCTTTTCCTATCTTTTCATCTTCTTCCCCCTCCTCTCCTCTTCCTTTCCTACTTCCCTTTCTTCCTTCTGTCTCCTCCTCCTTTCCACTTCTTCCTCTTTCCTCCCTTTCCCTTTCTCCTTTTCTTCCCCTCTTTCTCCTTTCTGCCCCTTCTTCTTTCTCTTCCTCTCCTCTTCCTTCTCTACTTCCTTTTTTCCTTCCTCTTTCTCTTCCTCCTCTTCACTTTTCCCCTCTCTCCTTCTCTTCACATTTTCTCCTTTTTCATTTACTTTTCTTTTCTTGTGTCTTTCATCTTCCCCTTCTTTATTAAACATCTATTTTTACAGCAAACATAGTATCAGCATATTATTCACACATTTTAATTCCCATTTCTTCTTTTCTTTCTACAAGGTATTTTAAATTGTATTCAGGACTGAGATATTCCATTTTAAATTCTCATACACAGAGCCCAAAAACAGATTTCCCTTATTTGCAATATCGCAACTTTAAATATATTTCATTGAAATAGAGAGCAAAAAACATATATTTATAAGTTCAATTCATGCCTTTTCATTTTCTAAGTTCAATTTACCTATCATTTAAGTTTAAACTCTCTCTATTTTGAACTAATTTCTATACTGTTTGTTTACTATCAATAACCTACTAACTATTAAGTGTAACAATGATATTATGCTCTATATCCTTAACTTATTATCTCCTATCCTTATTAAATTAACATTTAAATTTACACCCAACATATTGTCTGGGTGCACTGTTGATAACACATTTTAATTTCCATTCTACAAGATATTTATGTGGTATTAAATTCCATTTGGGATGTACATATAGGGAAACATAGCAAATTTTCCTTAGTTTCACTAAGGAAACTTTACCTGTATTTCATTTATACTGAGAACAGAAAAAATATTAATATATTCTTCATTTTTAGATAAATCTTTAAACAATACTTTAAACTTATTTTGCATATTGTTTTCAGTTTAAACTAGTTCCATATAATTCTATATCTATATTCTTCTTATTCTAAATTATTTACTTAATATCTCCTATCTAACATATATTTCATTTAGTTTTATAGTTCCTATCCTATTCCTTTTTGTGTAAATGTATATTCTCCATACACACTTATCACTTATATCTTCCCCTTTATTCTATGACGCACTCCTCTGTTCAGAATTTTCTCACTTTTTCCCCATATTGTTCCATTCAATTAAAATTCCTCTATTCCTGGTTCTCTCACTTTTTTCCCACACACAATTTCATTTAATTATAGTCTCTTTATGATTTAATCCTTTATAGTATATTTCTTTACCCAGCTTCTTGGAAGATGTTTTAGATCTGTTATTTCCCTTGTCCTTAGATGGTATTGCCTCTTTTCTTACAATTCTCAGTTTTTTGTTTTTTATCCTTCCCCCCAGTGGTTTGTTCTTATTGTTTGGTACAATAGGAAGATATATTAATATTAATATTAACAAGATATATTAATATCTTATTTTCAGACTCTCTATTACTCTCTATTTCCAGGGCTGATTGTTGTTGATATTTCTCCTCTTATGCTATCCTTTCTTCCATCATCGTCTTTATTTTCTCAAATTGCTGCATCATTTCATCATGGTTCTGGGACATTTGCTTTTGAATTGACATGGACATTTCTTGTATTTCTTGTATTATTTCCATTTTATCTTGTTTTAAGGTTTAATTTGTTAGTTTGTCAACATCCAGAAATTATCTGAGTCAAATTATCTGAGTCACTCACTTTCCCATTAGGTGTATTAGTAGTTATAGTCCAATCTGTCCAAAGTTTCGTTCTGTTTCCACTTAGTTTCCACCACTAGATGTTGTCCTTCCTCTTTTCCCCCCAGTGTGATTGGTGGCATAGCTGGCCTTTACAATTCAAATCCGAAAGTTTCTTCAATTATCTCTTGATATTTTCAAGTCAATCAGCATTCCTAAAGATAAATTTCAGTCTTTCAATATAGTCCTTTCTTCCTTACAGATATCATTTCCCCCCTCTCATAGTATCTCGCCTCTTTGTTCCATTTCTTGGGTACTTATTAATTAATATTTTTAGTTACTTTTTCCTCTTCCAAAAAGTATTATGAAAGACTAAGTTCTTCCTCAGTCACGTGATCAAACTTTGGGCAGTTGGCAACTGGCATGTATTTATGACAGTTGCACTATCCTGGGGTCATATGATCACCATTTGTAACTTTCTCAGCTGGCTTCCGACAGGCAAAGCCAATAGGGAAGCCGTATTTGCTTAATGACCGTGTGATTCACTTTGTAATTGCAGTGATTCACTTAACAACTGTGGCAAAAAATGTTGTAAAGTGAGACAAAATTCACTTGACAGCTGCCTTGCTTAGCAACAGAAACTTTGAGCTCAATTGTGGTTGTAAGTTGAGAACTACCTGTATTGTACATTTTGCCAAAAAAAGAGAGAGAATTTCTGCTTTCAGTATTGCAAGCTGTCTTATAAATCAACAGGGTCCTTTCCTAAAACAAAAACTGTGAAGAAATCAGAGAATGCTGAAATACAACATCATCCTCTTCCAAATGGTAAGTTTGCGACTTTACTATGCATGTTGAGTACCCTAATTCAGCAGCCCCCAACCTTTTGAGCACCAGGAACCAGTTTCATGGAGAAAGTTTTTTTGCAGACTAGAGGGGGCGTGGTTTTACGTGCTGCCTACATCCCATGAATGAGGCTTTACTGGTATATGCGGACCGGTTCCTGGACCGAGGGTTGGGGACTCCTGACCCAATCCCAGCTGTTTGGCTTCTTCTGTGAAATGATCTACCCCTCTGAAAAAAAATTTAAACCATGAACAATCCTGTTTCATTATCAAATTGCATGAGATTTTGAAATGTTTCCTTGAGCGCAGAAAGAAACAAAAAATTTCACAATATTTTGACATCCTTCTTTGGAGTATTGTCACTATTATATATTGAAATGTCACATGACTTGGTCAAGTTTTAAATTTACTTTTAGAAGTCTTTGGTTGCTAGTGTTTGACTGATCTATTCCGCATTATCCTTATACTATGCCTTGATGTACTGCTCACTCAGATATGATCCCAAGTCATTTTTATTATTTAGAATTCTGAATGGCTATAATTGCTCATCATATAAATTATTTGTCTAGCCAGGGGGTATATATTACATTAGGTAGGGGGAAATGACATGAAAGGCTATTCAGTAACTTTTGCTGAATCAGGTTCTTATTGTAGCAGTTGACCTAAGCTGTCTTTTGGTGATTTCATTTAAATCTGCTCTTTGCATGTAAGAAAACCGATAAATTATAAGATTCAAATAAGAAATATCAGCTCATTAGTTCAATAATATCTGCAGCCATGTCTCCACAATTCTCCTAGCCAATTTAAAGAACCTTATAATTGCTAACTATTTTCTTCAATGAGCCAATTTAGTGTAATGACTAAGGTACAAGTTTTCAATCTGTGGTCCGTGGATCCCTTGGGGTCCGTGGCAAGTTGCCATGGGGTCCGCAGATGGTCAAGAAAAACTTTGGAAAAGTCATATAGATGAATTGTTGATTAGTCAAATGTGCGGGAATGGGGTCCGCCATGTAGCAACGACATGTTTTGGGGTCTGCAGCTTGAAAAACATTAAAAATCTCTGGACTAAAGTATCAAGCTTGAAACTGGGATAGCATTTCTAGTCCCACCCTGGGCACAGCTGAGTGACCTTGGCTTTGCCCTCAGAAGAAGGCAATAGCAAACCACCTCTGAGAAATCTTGCCAAGAGATTTGAAGGGATTTTTTCAGACAGTGTTTAAGAATCAAATACAATTGACAGAAGAAACGAATGAGAATATTTGTAGCACAGAGTTGAAATTGGAGGTCCTTGCTGCTGTCTGAGATTGGTTGTTTTCTTGCAGACGTTTCATTATCCAAACTAGGTAACATCATCAGTGCTAGTACCGAGTGGGGTTTGCTCTCAATTTATATTCTAATGGTTTGGCCTGTCAGTGTTGGTGGGAGTAGTCTTGGAGGTTCTTTGGTTGGGCTGTTTACTGTTAGCTTGTTTGGCAGTTCCTTGAGTGAAGTATTGTCACTTCTTGGTTGTTGGTTGTTGGCCTGGTGTTAATCTTGAGTGTTGATTACTGGTGGGGAGGGTTTTTTTGGTCATTTTGTTCCTTTTTTGGCTTGTTGATTATCTCTTTTGCAGAGTATGCAGATAGAAAAAAAAATCTTCAAAGAGAAATAATAGACAATTTCAATGTCAAGATGAATTATTTCCACGGGAATGTTAACTTGATCATTTGTTACAATAGAATTTTAAAATTCTATTTAAGTAGATCTCATTTTTGCAGATGGGGGTCTGAGGTATAAAGGCAGTAAATCTATGGAACAATCGAGAATTGAATACACCTCTTTCAAAGTTCTTGATTCTGCTTTAGTTCCACTTAACCATTGGCACTATGATATTCTCCATATTGTGTTAAGCTTGTTTTAAAATGTAACTAAAAGTTACATTACATTGTTTGAAAAGATTCATTTGGTGTAACATTCCAGTTAAATCTCACAGGAAAGACACAGTTCCAAACAAATATGTCTTTTTCCAGGCAATGCTAAGAAATTTGTTAAAGCTGGAGATGAATGTTTTACATCAAGAACATCGGGAGAACTTGGAGTAAATAAACCCTATGAAATGAAGCCCAGCATGAATAACAAAGAGCCCCAGGTTCATGTATAATTATATACTATAATCAATTCTTATTCTCTTTGGATCTTTGATAGTAAAGAGCAACTTATGTTTGGCTGACTTCTCTGTTTACAGTCAGTCTCACTACGGCAAAGTTATGGTGATCACATATCCATGGAGATCCAAGAGCCTCATTAGTCTTATTTATATAGCACCAATAGCGAAGTACTTTTCAGCAAGCGTTGCATGCAACTGTCAATCTACATTAAGATGCAAAACTAGCAACTGAACGTGAATGTGTGAACATGACTATTCAATATGAATGGGTGAACAACAGCAAGAAAAGCATTTGCATGCTGGTTCCACATACAAGAGACAGATGCTTCTGCTTGATACTGCATTGTTTAATTTGCATATTTGTGGGAAAGTTTGTGTAGAATTTGGATGCATTGTTTTAAAGCAAAGGAACAAGTAATGGCTCCTGTATGTGTGCAGCCTATGTACTCATTCCTTGCTGCCTCACTGAGTCTTGTCAATCACTATTACTAAAAATTACTAGATTACTAAAAGCACGGTTTCTCAACATCTAAGTCAGTGATCCCATGAAACCCCAATGTAAGCCTCACCATTTATATATTTTGTAAAAAACAAACATAAAGTCCCTAACAGTCTCTAAAACTGGTGGAAAACAATCTCATACAATTTCCATCATTGTTCTATCTAATATGGCAATGCAACATGTTCTATATCTTGCTGAGGTAAATAAGAGAGATGAGATTGTAGACATATTTTTGTTGCTGTTTAGACTAATCCTTTACTGTACAGGTAGTCCTCAACTTACAACCAGGCATCTAGCAAGCCATTCAAAGTTACAATGGAAACCCTACCATGACTTATGACCCAATTCTGGAGTTTTGACAGCTGAACAACCTCCTGCAGTCCTTTGGTCACATTTCAGGCATTTGGCAACCGGCTCAATTTTAGAGCTGGTTGCTGCGTTCCATGGTTACATGTCTGTGATTTATGATGGTGTTGTTTTTTTTGCAGATTTCTGGTTTTTTCAGCTGGTTTTCAGCAATAAAAAATGCTCATAGGAATACATTGATTTCCTTAATGATCATGGCGTTTGCTTAATGACTGCTGTTATTGCAAAAAAAAAAGTCATCAAATTGGTTCCGGTTATGTGGATGCCTTGAATTATAACCCTGACGACTTACAATAGAAATTCTGGCCTCCGTTATGGTTGTAAATCAAGGACTATCTGTATATGATATTATCTGAATATAAGCAAAAAAAATTCCATAAACTTTCCTGCGATAGGAACAAGTGGCGGTTGTCATGTGTGTTACTAATAGCTAATAGTCTAGCTCATTAGCTTTCTCCTAATCCTCTAGTATATACCCAACATATAGCTTGCTAAATCCATCAGAGTGGGAAGTCCCAGTTTTCCTTATCTACTTAAAGTGGTGTCAGATTCAAAGCTGTAGGTTTGGCCATGATGCATTTTCCCCCCTTCTTAGATGATGTGCCATTTCCATCAAGATGGAATTCCCCAAGTATTTCAAAGCTTATAATAACTGCACAAATTGATTTTTTTTTAACCTCCTTTCATAAATGTTGTTAATAATTACCCTCTTTCTCACCTGGATTGTTCTCGGGTTTACACTTGTCCCCGAATAGAGATAATCAGCAAGGCTTGCAGAGCTCTGTGTGAACCTATGCTTGGGAACATCTCACTCTTTTTCCAGGATGTGTCTTCAGTTTTTATCTCACTCTCAACCCAGAGTGGAGGGAGCCTAGATTTGTCCTTAACTGTTCCAGTTTTAAAACAGTGTTCTCCATCTTCTCTCACAAATCTTAGAGTATGAATAGGTTGGCACATCTTATTCATGATCTTGATACTACTGCTGCCAGGAGATTGCATCTAGAGAGCTTCTAGTGGCTTGTTAAGGATGCCCTAGCCCTTTGGTCAATAGTCACTGCCCTCCATGCTGCTTTGGCTTGGGTTACCAAAGAAACTGGATACTTGATTTCTGTAATTTCTCATGCAGGCTTTGCAAAGCATCATTCAGACATTATATAGGTCTTTACATATTTTGGTATATTGATCTTCTGAAAGACTGTAGGCCTATTATTAAATAAATGTTCATGGTCTTGCAGAAGATCGGTTTGTTTAAAAACAGGCTACTGATCAAAGTAGACTGAGAAATGATAATTTTAACAAAGGTTTAGTGATTTCATGAGATGGGGGAGAAGCAACCTCAGCTGTATGCTGAGAAATTGGTTGAAATTGTAATGTTCTTTTCGTTTTAATCATTCCACAATTTGCTGGCCAGAGGAATGACGATGAATGTGCCATCTGTAGGGATGGTGGAGAGCTGATCTGTTGTGATGGATGTCCTAAAGCCTTTCATCTTGGTTGCCTTATACCACCACTGACAGAGATTCCAAGGTAAAGAGACCTTTTATCCATCTAAAATTAAATATAGACTATGGTAGAGATTTTCAGGCCATTTGCTTTCTTGTGTGAGTATGTTTTTTTGTAGCCTTTACACTTAATTCCTTAACTTAGTTTTGTAATCTTAGGTAGCATGTTCTCACTGAGTTTTGTAATTAATTTTAGGGTGCAGGCTAGGGTGCAGGCTATAGAAGGGCTTGTGTTTTTATTATTAATAAACACCTGGTTTATGATTAAAATTATTTACAGTAATTAGCACTTTTCCAAAGTAAAAAATGAAGCATAATTGTGAAAAAGGTAGGCAGATACCCTATAAGACCTACCCTGAAAATAAGCCCTAGCATCATTTTTCAGGCTGCTTTTAAATATAAGTCATGCCAAATCCAGAATGTCAATTCAAACGAGATCTCTGTTGTGCGTGTCCCTCGCTCTGCCCAACGCACACTGTTTTTCATTCAGATCGACATCCCAGATTTGGTAACATATCGATAGCCCCCCTAGTCCATCGACCTCAGGGATTGTTTCTGCCCGTGGCCGAGATAGTGATGGGCAGAAAGTGCACTCGTTGCGTGGAGAGAGAGACGCACATGGCGGAAGTCTTGTTCGGATCGACGTCTTGGATTTGGCAACATACAGTTTTCCCCCAAAATAAGCCCCACCCCAAAAATAAGCCCTAGTGTGTATTTTGGAGCAAAAATGAATATAAGACCCGGTCTTATTTTCGGGGAAACATGGTAGGTAGGTAGGTAGGTACCCTGTTTCCCCTAAAATAAGACCTAACTGGAAAATAAGCCCAAGCAAGATTTTTCAAGATGCTCCTAATATAAATTGTACCCCCAAAATAAGTCCCAGTTAAGCTTGTCAACCAGAGAAATGCATTTACCATATTTCCCCGAAAATAAGACCTAACCGGAAAATAAGCCATAATGCATCTTTTCGAGCAAAAATTAATATAAGACCCAATCTTATTTTGGGGGAAACACGCTAGGTAGGTAGGTAGGTAGGTAGGTAGGTAGGTAGGTAGGTAGGTAGGTAGATAGATAGATAGATAGATAGACGGATTAAAGGTAAAGGTTCCCCTCGTACATGCGTGCTAGTCGGTCCAACTCTATGAGCAGTGCCCATCTCCATTTCTAAGCCGAAGAGCCAGCACTATTTGAAGAATCCCTGTGGTCATGTCGCCGGAATGACTAAATGCCTAAGGCACACGGAGTGCTGTTACTGTCCCACCGAAGTGGTCCCTATTTTTCTTCTTGCATTTTTTACATGCTGTCGAACTGCTAGGTTGGCAGAAGCTGGGGCGAATAATGGGAGCTCACTCCATTACGCGGCACTACGGATTTGAAGTGTCGACCTCCTGATCAACAAGCTCAGCATCTTAGCCACTGAGCCAGCGATAGACAGACCCAATGTCTGGGATCTGTAAAAATGTTCTCCATTTCAATCTGATCTCACTGGCACTTGAAAAAAATTGGCACTTCTTATAGGGACATTCCATTGATAGCCTTGATCTCATCTAACCACCTTATCCATTGTTTTCCTTTCTTTCACTTGGTTTAACCTTATCAGGCATTCTAGTCCATTATCTACTGGCATCACAAGCCCATAGTATGTGAGTGTCCATTTACATAACTTCAGTACAGAAGCCATTCTTTATACTTCCAGGAACAATTTACTGTGGGTTGTTTTTTTGCAGACCGTATTTCAAATCCATAATTTCAAGATCTCTATTTTATTTAAGTTGGCTTTTTTTCAGTGTCCAGTTTTTCAGCTATACATTGCAATTGGGAAAGGCATTACTTTGACTACTCTGATCTTTATTATGCAGATTTGCAAGCATACATAGTGCGCTATAACTGGATGAATGTTAAAATATAGATGAGGTATACTTATGGAGTGATTGTGTGATTTATTTAATGTATGTTTAAATATTGCCTACGTGCATGACATAGGAAGACATCTCAATCAAGAGTATTAGCAAACAGAAGAAAATAGCAAGAAAAAATAGATGTCCCAATGGTGCTTTTTTCAAAAGGCAACAGGGCTTTCTTAGTTTTTTTCTTTGAAAACATTTCACTTCTCATCCAA
>JANHFO010001103.1:184898-197741 GCA_032468095.1 Pareas carinatus | reverse complement strand
ATATATATTACCTACTTTAGCTTCTAACCTTAGAAAAGATTCTCCAGGAATGATTCTTGTCATTCTGTACAGCCTTTAAAAAAAAGAAAGAACAAGCATATATATTCAGTCCTAGAAGTAATAGGATTAAAATGATATCTTAAAAAACAGAAATCTAGAAAGTCTCTCCTTCTAGCAGTATATGGCATAGGCAAGCATCTGTTTGAAATCCTTGCTTGGTATCGAAGAAGGCATTTTCTGTCCAGTAGCGAGACTTCTCTAACTAGTTGACCTCCCCTGCTTGAAAGAGACAGAAATCAAAATAAGGGAAGAATTTCTGTTTCCATGCTTGTAATTAGTGTGAGGTGTGTGTGTGTGTAATTATATCCCTTAATTTACTTTTTTTTTTCATCTTGACCTAGTCTCCTTGCAAAAGCAGTGCATCTCTATCAAAGCAGGAGTCTAACAAACAAATACAGAAGTTTGGAGGAAAGCAGCTGTCATCTACAAAATCTCACGATATCTCATATAGTTGGTCTGACGAATCTTTATCCATGACCCAATCAGGTAAGTGTTAGAGCTTCAACTATCTTTTTTATATTTTTTAATTATTTTTAATGAATCTTAGTTTTTTATTAGAATTGATGGGACTTGAATGCCACGTAGATCAGTGGCCCCCAACCTTTTGGACACCAGGCACCAGTTCCATGGAAAAAGGTTTTTCCATGGACCAGAGAGGGTGGGGTTTTGCATGCTGCCTGCATCTTGTGAATGGGGCTTGCTTTGTCTGCGCGGCCTGGTTGCTGGCATGCCACAGCCTGATGCTGGTCCATGGATCGAGGGTTGGGAACCCTTGTATTATTTTTATTTATTTATTTATTTAATTCCCAACCCTTAATATGTTCCCAACCCTTAATTTACAGAATTAAATATAACATTTTTGCAATTTTCCACCAATTTTTGATTTTGGAAATGAAAAAGGCAAGACCCCTCATCAAAAAGATTACAGAGAAAGGATAGGAATGGGTAAAAAGAACAAATCATTTTTATCACTTAAATTTAGAAGTTCTGTTTTAGTTCTGTTTTTAACAAATAAAATATAATTTTATTGCAGTTATGGTTGAGATTGGATTCTCTACAGTGATTAGGTAAAGTGGGTTTATGTGGCTGTTCTAGCATGCAAATATAAAATATTATTTTATAAATAATATATTTTATCTTTTTTAGAAACTACATCTGATCAAAGTGACATTGAAAGTCGAATCTGGGCTCTGAAAGATGAAGTACGGAAAAAAAAGTCTGTTGTTTATAGGTTAAAAAAAGAGCAGAAGAAGAGGCTCAAAGAGAAACTTAAAGCTCAAGAGGCAAGTTTGATCAAACAGATAGAGGTAAGAATTAATTTGAAAGAAATGTTAAATAGAAATAGTGTACCTGTTAGATATTGATATTTCCATGTTTTATTTTCCTAATTTTCTCTGAATATTTTCCCCTTTTGAGTATGCTTTGATACTGATAGTAATATAATGACAAAAAAGAAAATAAAAAATAGGTTAAATGATATAATAACCATAAAACCTTTGTATGTCTTACACACACACACACACACACACACACACACACACACACAAGTCCAAATTCCAATATTCAGTAAGATTAATACTTGAAAACAAATTTAATAAAGAATAAGATAGTGTTCAGGTCTTCCTAATATCTTTTTTTTTACATCATCAGACTTATGATGAATTCATCAAGAGAACAGAAGAAGAATTGAATCGGGATTTGGAGACAACACCAACAGCTAAACCTCAAATCAAAACTCCATCCTCAGCTACTGAGAAACCAAAGATCAAACCCCCATCACTTCATAGGTAAAATATTTGCTTAAAGTTAATATTTCATGGTGACCTTTCTAAATACATACCTTTAGCAGTCTAGAAAGGGTTTGTGTGTCTTTCAAAGGGAGAAAACTATCTTATATGCATGCATATTTAAGAATCTGAGGTGCTGATCCACAGAAATACTTGGATGAATTCATGTTAAAAAGAGCCTGACCAAGTAATTTTTTGGTATATAATTTTGGTATAAAGAAAAACATGTTCCAGAGAAAAGAGGGTATTTTAAATTAATAGTGATTTTAATTAAATTATTATTGTTGTTAACAATAACAGATGGGGAAATTGCAACCTTCTCCTGACATACTTTGTAATAGGCATGCAACTACCATATTTTTTGCACCATAAGACGCACTTCCCCCCCCCCCAAAAAAAAGTGGGAGGGAAGTGTGTGTGTCTTATGGAGCGAATACTCCAAAAAAGCAAGGGAGATCGATCTGCAGGGCACCAGGAAGGCTTAAATTCGGCCTCCAGGCAGATCTTTGAGGCTTGGAGCACCCCGCGGAGGGTGATCGGTCTGGAGGCCGACTTGGAGCCATCTTGGTGCCCCACGGGTGCACAGAAATCGCTCCACAGGGTGCTTCAAGGTCTGGAGATCAGCCTGGAGGCTGAATTGGAGCCTTCCTGGCGCCCCACGGAGCGATTTCCACACATCCACGGGGTGTGGGGGGTGCTCCAAGGTCCAGAGATCGGCCTCTAGGCCGAATTGGAGCATTCCCTGCATCCCCCGCGGGTACGCGGAAATCGCTCAGTGGGGTGCCGGGAAGACTCTAATTCGGCCCCCAGGACGATCTCCAGACCTTGGAGCACCCCGTGGAGCGATTTCCGCACACCCGCAGGGCACCAAGATGGCTCCAACTTGCCCTCCAGGCTGATCTCCGGACTTTGGAGCACCCCGCGGAGCGATCTCGGCACACCCGTGTTCCAAATGAGAGGCCTCTGGGCGCCATGCATCTTATGGTTCGGTGTGTCTTATGGTGTGAAAAATACGGTAGGTTGGATCAATATTCAAGTGAAATTATGTTTCATTTCGCAAGGGCATATTTGAACATTTTTTTGATTGATGGTATGTATAGATGTATATGAATATTAATATGAGTCTATCTATCTTTACCTACATCTATATCTCTATATTTCTTTTTATCTATCTGTCTATACACACACATATATACACATACATATACATATGTAAATGTATATTTATATTTATACCTACATGAGGAGGACGCCCAGAAACAAAAAGGCTGAGGCGAGGATGGAGCTGTGTAAGAAATCCCTGTAGCAGAGCACGGGTATCAAAAGCTAGTCTATACAGTATATCTAAACATACAAAATCCACTAAAGATGCCATCTATAGAATATTAGAACAAAAAATACAACCATACTTCAGTTTGCACTGACAGATTGGCAATTATATATCTGGTTAGTTTCTGACATAACAATTTAATCGGGTGAATATAGTAAGGTTATAGCTATAGGCTCTTTGGGCTGTAGGCCAAAGATGATGACCTAACAGCATTTATTTTCTAAGAAAAAATTAACCCATCATTATGCTGAATTGCTCATGTTGAGGCCAACAGGCATTTTGGAACAAGGTTTCCATTCCACTTGACTTAAAAGGTGTTGGCGTGTTGCAAAATGAAATGCGAACCTGGCATATTTATTTCCAAGTATGTTTCAGAGCTCCAGAAGATTTCTAAAGGAATAAAAATGGATAATTGCAGGCCAGTGCTTTGTTTGGAAGTGTGCCCAGATATACTGAAAAAGGACAGTGTAAACATAAGAGGGACTGCTGTACTACTTGGTAGCAAAGCATTCTAGGGAATCAAAAGTGTTCTGCAACTGTTGTTCTTTGTCAGCCATTTTGTGAATAGGCAACCCCTTCCACCATTATTCGGAGGACACAAAATGCTCCCAAAATTTCACACCAGCTTCAAGAGATATGGCACTCCTGTTTTAAAATATACTGTTTACAATTTAATCTTAAATACATCCAAGGCAGATTTGCTATATCCGGTTCCTCTCTTCCATCAAATCTGAAAAGGCATCTCTGACAGGCCCTAATAGAAGATGGAAAGAGAAAGGGGAAACCAAATGCACATTAGAGTGTAGCTATCATCACTTTCATAAATTATACATTTCCATTATTAAGTTAAGACCCAGGCCAATCCTCTTTTTGCTCGGAGGTGGAACTACAGCGCTTCCTCGGCTGTCATAAAAGTGCAACAGGTGTTGGTTACAGCCACGGAATAATAAAGGGGTCGGCACCGGATTCGGCGACAGGTGCAGCAGGGAAAACACAATGGAGGAAACTCTGCCTAGAGTTTGAGCTTTCGCGACAGGGACATGCCCAGAGACGAGAGACTTTACTGCGATGGCGCGCCAATCCCCGGCGCCTCCTTAAGTCTCGGCCCGGCCTCTCGCCACTTCCCCGCCCCCGGCCCTCCTTCCCCGCCAATTCGCCAAAGTCCTAGAATAAAGTTTGCTGTTAGCGGGGCGGGTGAGTTTTTAGCGAAGAAAGGAAGCGAGGCCAGCGGCGGTTGCAGGGCGCGCTCGTTCTCTCTCTCTCGACCATGGCCTCGGACGAACTGGCCCAAAAGCTGCAGAGACGCCTGCTTCGAGACGGCAGCATCTCGGAGGCGCCTCCTGCCGAAGAGGATGACAGCCTTGCCCCTGAGCCGGCCGAGCCCGAAGCCAGCCCCGAGGACCCCAGCGCGCTCAACGCCGCTGCCGACCCGGAGCTGAGCGCCAAGCTGACCCGCAGGCAGGACATCAACGCGGGCGCGGCTCAGCCCCGCCTCGCCCAGGTCTTCAATCCCTACACGGAGTTTAAAGAGTTCACTCGCCGGCAGATCAAGGATATGGAGCGCTTATTTAGACTGTAAGCATCGCCTTAGCCCGCACTGTCCCCTTTGCCGTCCCTCTTGGTAATTTTCTATGTGGGTGAACTTGAAATGCCTCGAGTAGTTTTCTGGGGTATTTCTTTCCAACTCCCTCACGGATTCCAGCCTCCGCGTGTGTTTAAAAGAAACCACCGGTGCAGCTCGGTTCCTAGATTGCTTTTTTTATTAGTATCGATGAAGTCTATGGAATCGTTGGAACTTAAAAGTTTCCAACCTTTTATGCGGAAGTTCAAGGTTTCTGATATGACTCAATCATGATGTGGTAGAGGAAGGACTTAAAGAAGTTGCTTGCACTGCACTGCACTGCCTGAGGCCAGGGTTTAATGAGTAAGATTGGCTCCAGTACAGAAGAGTGAATGTACCTATGTGCTCAATAATGCTTTATTGGAGAAAGTTTTGTTGACTGCAGGGGTAAGGTTTACTTTTGAGTAAACTTTTACAGAACTGTCCTGTGCATCCCGTTTTCTTCAACTGCTCTGGTAAATTGCTGTGCATATTTAGTCACAATAAAACTGGCTAGATTCAATGGAATTTACATTAGCATGCACAGGATTGCAGACTAAAATTTAGAGCAAATTCTGCAGATCCAGTAGCTTCTTTCAAAAGGAATTGCTGGTGAGGCTATTCACTTTTGTACATTTTAAAAAGATAAACGTCACCAATCTCTTCTCTCCTGTGTATTAGTTAATCTTCAAATTTCCAGTTCCTTTTGTTGCTGTTCTGCAAAATGGGAACCTGTAGTGTTTCTTTCTGCCAATTATCTGTGTTGTGGAAAAATAATTCACTTGCTAAATTAAAAAGATCTTAAGTCTGCAGAGCTGGAAGGGACAAATTAAGTCTCCCTGTTGTTAGGCTTAAGTATCTTATCTCTGTTATCAGGATTGGAGCAACCATTTATATTTGGCCATAAAAGTCATACTGCAACAAAAAACATGACCTCCCTCATCCCTGCAAAGTCAACCATGGCTATATTTAGCTTGTGCTTTAAGTAATAAAAGATGTACTATTTGTCACTTGTTCCAATTATGTTACTAAAAGAGCAGTTAAAAAAGATTTTGGCCTGATTTGCTGTACATTTTTGATTGCTATTCCAATTTATTAACTAGTCATGTAGCTGCTGTTAATAAAGCAAATCCTAGTACAGTATTCAGTATATGTTTAATGGGATAGAAACTAAATTAATAGTATAGCTTGTTCTTGATGGAATTTAATGGGATCGTGGGCCTTTTCACTCTGGTTCCTAACGGTAATGCAGACATGCTTTGGCAACATCTTTTTTTATTGACATCCTTGGAATGTCTTCATCCCATCCCCGTGAGGGAGACAAGTTTAAGTCACTGTGAGCAAGACAAGTTAGTGGAAGAGCATCTAGTGGAAGCTGCAAGGTGTGTAAAATCTGTTTTGCTTTGCCACCCGCTATGTCAGAGATAGAATCACATGACTAGTAGTAAGTAGGATTAGAGAAGTGCTTACTGGCTGTTTCAAGCTGTCCCCCCCCCATTTCCCAATCTAGTTCTCTGCTGTCAATCTCCTGGACACTCTGGTGCAAGAAATATAGGGGGAAATCACTTCTTGCCAAGGCTTACAACCGTATAAGGGGGAAGTGGCGTAACAGGCTGAAATAGCATAATATAGAGAAATGATGTTTTGCTCCCCTCCCCTTGCTTCCTGATGAGAACACTGAGAAAACTGTAAGTTGGTATTGGTCAACTGTATAAAAAAGGAAAGAAATTATAAGTGCTTGTGACTTAACTGTTTTCATGATTGTTTTTTTTAAACTTTATTCAGAATGGAATGTAGGTAGAGAGGCACAGGAAGGAGACGGACCCTCCCCATTCCTCTTGCAGCACTATGATTGGTGAATATTTTTTCCTGTAGCCTGGTGATAGGCAGAAGAGGGAGAACAGCTAACTTGGAGGAATGAACCTGTCATTTTGCTGATTGTATATGCACAAAATTAAGACAGCAATTTCTGCAGTGAGTCAGAACAGAGGTAGTAGCAGGATATGGATCAGCAATGGTGGTGGCAAATTTCTGGTTTTGAGTCTGAGTAATTTTTTGCTGTCTCAAAGATAGCTGGCTAGATGTAACTAGCAGGAAAAGGATTTGTGATATATTGAATGTCATACTGGAATCGGGAAAGGCTTGGTTCACATACTCAGTCACTGAGTTACTTTGGACCACTCCCTGACTGAATATATACACTGGTATGCTATTAGCTTATTGAATAAATGATTTTCAGATCATACAGTAGTCACTGAATTCAGATAATGTACTAAGCTTTTATTAGCTACTAAGCTAAACCTGAACATAGCAGTTTACTTGTAACATTAAACTATAACGTGTCCTGGTTATTGATGGATTACCTAGTCACTGTTATCACTCACCTAGGCTATGGAGTTGGAGAGAAAATATTTATTTATTTACGGCCATCCAATTCACAAACATGTGGCAGTTTTTCAGATTTTATGTTAATGTTATCAAAATTTGCTTGATGTAGTTGCAGGAACAATAATTCCCAGAAGAAAAAAATGAGACAGCTTATTAGGTTGAAGAATCTTTACAACATGTGGTATGACAGCTGCAATAACACAGAGATTCCTCTCTGACATGTATCTTACAGGAGATGCTTCTGTTGAATTAGGAGTTAAATTCACATCTTTGAGATAGACATCTAGTCTCATAAAGCACATTCCTTGCTCAAGGAAGGAAAACTGCAGTCTGTACTACTGATTGGGAAAATAAGAAATTTTGTCTGCTCAGCTGTCTTAGAGAAACTGAAACTGATTTTTTCCCCCTACCAACCCTTCAGCAGCCAATACAATTCTTTATAGTTGGTTAAAAATGCTGCCATATGTAGCCATGCTAACTGAAGTTTCTGATTGAGAATATGTCAACAAGATATTTGTGTATGTGGACCACAAATGAGCTGTGGACAAGTACTTGGATATTTTTTCTTTTGTCTTTCTAGTTTGCACTGTTTGGTGAAAGTCAGTTGAAAATACCTTTGTTTCAATACCTTTATTTCACTCAGACCTGTAAATAGATGCTTGCTAATTTACTATCAAGTTATTTGAGGTTGACAGACTCAAACAAAAACCACCTGGATTTCTGGAATGGATTTATTGTTAGTAGATAATGTAATAGGATCTTGAAAAACCATTCTAAAAGTCAGCTTATACTTTGTGTAATTCAGGTGGAGTGCTTAGTCTCCTGAACTAAATACATCTTTTTAGTAATGATCCTGCTCTGTCTTCATCTCCCCAGAGTCTGTTAAACAGTCCATTGTATTTACTTACCTATGGTAAAAAAACTTCACCCTTGGTTGACCAAGAAGAGAAGTTTATATGAAAAGAAAATAAAGTTAGTCTGGTGTTTTTTCTTTCCAATTATTGAAGAGCAATAGTTAATGATAGTACTAAAATATTATTGTCTGTTATTTTTTATGAAATCAATTTGTACAATTGCTTTTGTGCAGCGTGCTGATGAAATAATCAGTGCAATGAAACAATATATGCAGAAACATTGAACAGATTATTACTTACTGCTGAATATCCATTCTATAGTCAGCAGCTATTCTATATACTTTCTATCGCAGTCAAGGTATTTTTAACAAATTTCAAATTTACTAAATATTCTGAAAATTTCTAAAAGCATATTTAAAAGTAAAACAAAATAAAATAATTACAGGTAATTATTGAAGTTACAATAGCCCTGGAAAGTTTTTTTATGGCCTCTAAAGCACTTCCTACCATTGTAAAATGTTGTGCCATCCACCCTGATCCGATGTCTGTATTTTGGTTTTTTGTCAACCTGTTCTCACGAGCAGTTGCCAAGCCCCTCTCTCTGGTCACGTGACCACAATTTGCAATCTTTTCATAGAATCATAGGACTGGAAGGGACCTTGGATGTCTTCTAATCTAACCTCCTGCCCAAGACAGGAGTTTTTACGAAATCCCAGAGAAATGGTTGTCCAATCTTTTTTTGAAAACCTCCAGCAATGGAGCACTACAACTCCCGGAGGCAAGTTGTTCCACTGATTAATCGTACTTGCTCTTAGGAAATTCTTCCTTATTTCTAGACTGGCTCTCCCTCTGATGAGTTTCCATCCATTGCTTCTTGTCCTTAGGTGCCAGGAAGAATAAATCAACACCCTCTTCCCTATGACAGACCTTCAAGTATTGGAAGACTGCTGTCATTCTGTCCTGAGCTTTCTCTTCACTAGGCTAAATGTACCTAATTCCCTTAGCAGTTTGTATGATTTAGCCTCTAGACCCCTTATGTTTTTTGTTCTACTTTGCACTCTTTCTAGGGCCTCGGCATCTTTTTTGAATTGTTGTAACCAGAACTGGATGCAGTATTCCAAGTGTGGTCCCACCAGTGCAGTATAAAGCAGTACTGTTATTTCCCTTGTTCTTGATGCTATTCCTCTGTTGAAGCAACCTAGAACTGTGTTGGCTTGTTTGGCAGCTGCAGCATACTGCTGACTCATATTTAAAGAGTGATTCATCTGGGCACCTAGATCTCTCTCACGGTTGCTACTGTTGAGCTAGGTATCTCCTATTCTACACCTGTGCATTTTGTAATTCCGGCCGAAGTGCAGGACCCTACTTTTTTCATCACTGAACTCCATCTTGTTGGATAGGGCCTAATGCTTCAGTCTGTCAAGATCCTTCTGAATCTTCAGTCCATCTTCCAAAGCATTGGAAATTCTCTGCAGATTGGTGTTGTCTGCAAATTTGACAAGTTCCCTTTCTATCCCTTCATTTAAATCATTTATGAAGATGTTGAAGAGTATTGGTCCCAAGACAGAACCTTGAGGTACCCCACTGCATGCTTCTCTGCACGTAGATATAGCTCAATTAAGGGCTATACGCTGAGTACATGTGGTCAGCCTTGGTGAATCCCTCTGGTGTTGGCACTGTCTGTCCCCCATTGTTCTACCTTATCGAGGAATAGACTGTGGTCCACTTTGTCAAATGCTTTACTGAAATCCAAGTATACTATATCCATATCATTTCCTTGATCCACTAATTTAGTCACTTTATCAAAGAAGGGAATAAAGTTTAGCTGGCATAGTCTGTTTTTAACAAACTCATGCTGACTTCCAGTATTCACCTTGTTTATTTCTACTTGCTGGCAAATTCACATTTTGATTATCTTTTCCAGGATTTTCCTATGTATTGATGTCAAACTGATTGGTCTGTTATTTCCTGGGTCCATTTTTTGCTGTTTTTGCATATTGGAAAACCACAACAGCTCTTTTCCAGTTCTCTGGCAGTTCCCCCACATGCTCCAGGAGCTCTGAAAGATTTTATTCAGTGGTTCACATCTGCCAGCTCCTTCAGTACCCTGGGATATAAACCATCTGATCCCAGAGATTGGAACTCATTCGAAGCAGATAGGGGTTCACTTAGTAATTCCTTATCAATCTTTTCTGCCAATTTCCCCAGAAAGTCAGTGGGGAAGCCAGCAAGGAAGATTGCAAGCTGCTGCCAACTTCCAAAAGGACTCCCCTTTTGTCTCTGTGGGCTGGCTGAAAGCTGCCTGCTGAGTAGGCTCAGTCCTCTGCTGGGCTGCAGAAACAGGGCTTGGATCCTCAAGATGTAAGCTTCCTTTTGTAGCCTAGCTGAGGTGTTGTTCGCTTCTGCACACAGAAGAGCACTGGGAAACTAGCAAATGCCATTGTTTTGAAGTCTAGAAAGATTTTTAGGCTTCAGAATAATGACATTCACTAACTTTCTAACCTTGTAGCTGCAGAGGGTTAAATGACTCCAAATATTTAGAAATGGGGATCTGTTGTGGGCTAAATTTACCCTTTTCTGGATTAATTGGCAGTGTCAGTTAATGTAATTTTAGAGCAGGGTTCCCCAGGCCGCAGCCCACTAGTGGGTTACAACCTGTTCAGATACGGACCACACAAACAGCGGACAAGCACGCCTGCAGCTCCACTTGCATGTGTGAAGCTCCATTTGTGTGAGTGATGGGTGAGTCTGCCTGTTGCTTGTCCAAATGGAGCTGTGCATGCCTACCACTCACACAGAACCTATCCCCTCTCCCTCTCCCCTGCCAGCCCGCCAAGCCAGAAAGTTTGGGGACCACTGTTTTAAGAGTTTGCATAACATTCATGTCTTTAGGGCCCGACGGAAGGCATCCATGTCTCAGGGGGAAAGTGTGATTTTGGCAACAGGTTTTCAGCTTCTTGCCTTTCTGATACCAATCTTGTTCCTTTAGAGTCGTCATGATTTCTGTTTGTGTCTGGATCCTACAGCAGAATCACATAGCTTAACGCCTTAGGACCATATTTAGCCTCCAGAGCATTGAGTTACAGAGGCCTTAAACAGTTATTAAATTATAAATTATAAATATAAATAAATAATTCACTAGAATGGGGCAGTCTTAATTTCTTTTGATGTAAAATTTAGCCTTTTCCCTACTTTATTTGTGAGTTGAATAGATATTAAATAGTAAATATAATTGTATCAACGAAAAAGTTAACGTGCCAGTTTGGTAGATATTTGAAGGTACAAGAAGAGTAATAGAGACTTATTTGAAACACACCATGGTTTTTTTAAAAAATGCAGTCAGCTGCTTATGCAACTTTCTTTATTTGACCCTATTTAACATAAATAACCTTTGCTCATAGTCACCCTTAACTCAAAATGAAGATTTTTTAGAAAGGAAAACATAGTTACTAATTAAACTTAATCATGGCTTAGAGACAAGCGGGGGAGAGAATAGATAATTTCAATAGGGAAAATGCTAATAAGTCTCTTTCAGATGAAATAACTTGTGGCAAAACAAAGCAATTAATATTCAGCATGGGAATTCTTCAAAAGAGTTTTAGGCAGTTTGAGTAGAAAACTTCACAGATGCACATAACTGAAATTTTAGCCAAACCATGACTTAAACTTTCACCAACTATTTCCTTATTTTATATTTTTTCAGTATAAAGTATTTTATATTTTAAAATGATAGCTCAACACTTTTTAGAATGAAAAGTTTACGCATGTATTTATATAATCAAAATGTTGCGGTATAAACCCTAGCATCTTCACCGTAAGGGTAATTCCTCATGACAACCTAAGCTGCTTGTCTTTTGCTGCTCCTAGTTGTTACTAAGCTGCCTTAAAAAAATTCCATCTGGATTGTCCTGGTTTTGTAATAGCCCAAAATTGATGTTCCGACAGGATGGCAGTCGCAGTAGGCCCTGGCTAGTAGTTCTCTTGCTTCTTATACTATCAATTTATATAGAAAAGTCAACCCTTTCTAGATGCCTTCTGTGTGGATGGGTCTCTTAAAGTCTGCCTTTTCAAAAATTTCAGCAGTTCTTCTCTCCTTTGTGGTCTCTTTGCCTTTCCTTTCCTTTCCCAATTATTTGCACACCTGTGTATGCCTTCATGTTTCGTCATGTTCTTTCATTTAACTGCATGGAAATCTTGTGTCGGTGAATACTGACAATGAAGTCCTTAAAATAAAAGATGTTGGAATTTTACAGCTTTATTCCAGAATTCCTAAGCCTCAGCTTAAAGGTGATTGCTGTTCCTTTTTTTTTTTTTAAAAAAAGGAAAGTACAGTGGGTAAACAAAAAAGTGCCAACTTGGGGTACTTTAGGTTAAGGGTAGAATGGAGGTATGCTGGCGTAAGAACTGGATAAAACATAATGACCATGACCCTTTATTGAACTCCATGATTTTTATAGAAATTCACGGAATTAACTGGAAGAATTAAAAAGGAAGCTGCTGACTAGCTAGGAACATAGCAGTCCAAGATGGAATGGCCATATAGGGCAGCAGGCAACTGCTGGAAGGGAGGGGACATGCCAAGCACTATTCCTGGTCACAGTGGGAGATTTTACTAAATTGGAACAAAGCACAATAGATTAATAGTACAAAAGGACTTAAGATGGCAAAAGTAATTTTGAAGCAGAGCTTCAACAGTTGAGTGGAGAGGTGAATTTCTGATGGGTTTGGAGTGGCAACATCCATTTTGTATTTATTTATTTTATTTATTTGTTTATATTTTTATACCGCCCTTCTCCCCGAAGGGACCCAGGGCGGTGTACAGCC
>JANHFO010001103.1:167884-184798 GCA_032468095.1 Pareas carinatus | reverse complement strand
GGGAACTGAGAGAGAAGATAAGAGAGGAGGAGAGGAATCTTCTCTCTCCATTTCCCTTTCCATCCCCCTCTTTTGCCCGGCTCTCCCTGCCTATGTGTGTGTGTGTGTGTGTGAGGGAGGGGGGGGACTCTCTCCATTTCCTCTTCCACCCCCCTTCTTCATCCGGCTCCCTGTCTGTGTGTGCGCGCGGACACATGCTTCTCAGTTTCCTCTTCCACCCCCTCCTTTCACCTGGTGTGAGCAAGCGTTCTCTTCATTTCCTCTTCTACCCACCTCCTCAGCACCCAGATGTCCGACGGTGAGAAACCATGGGCTCAAATGGCCCCACGGCCAGACGGCCACATCCTGGCAGTTACAGCCAGTTGTTGGTGCCAAATCGGGGTAAATCCCTCTTTGTTTGTGGGTCTTTCTCTCTCTCTTTGTGTCTGTCTCTCATTCTCTCTTTCTCCCCCCCCCCCCCGTATCTGTCTCTCATTTTCTCTCTCTCTGTCTGTCTGTCTGTCTATCTCAAGCAGGAACAAATATCACACTAAAATGTTTAATATTTAAATAAGTTTCAATTATTTTGTAATAATTAAAATGACTTTAATAATTTTGTTACAATTAAACAACCTTTAAAGATTTTAAGATTATATAAGCATTTATGATTTTGTTATAATTAAATAAGCTTTTTAATTTTGTTACATTAAATCGGTGCCTTTTATATTAATAAAATGGAAGTTCTCTGATTATTATTTTACAAATGTATGTACCTTTTAAAAATACTCATATTGGTGGTGCTCAGGATTTCAGATTATGAATTTGGTGGTCCCTGAGGTCCAAAAAGTTGGTGACCACTGGTCTAGTGATAACTTTGTTAAGAAATGTGATGAAATCAAAATGCGATTTATCTTAATGTATTTTCTTAATAAATCTCTCAAAATATAAAAGAGCTGTTTGCATTGTGTCTTTTAACAAATCCTGTGAACCCACACGTAAACCTGGTCACAGAGTAATTATAATTTAGAAAAAAAGATACTGCATTTTTGAAATAACTTCCTTTAGAAACGATTAAATTGGTAGTTTGTAGACAAGGATTGTCTTATGTTTTAATATTTTTTACTAAAATATTAGATGATGTATAATTAATTTTTATGTAATACATATAAAATTAAAAGGAAACAAAATACTTAAAATACTTAGAGGATTGATATAAGCATTACATAAAAATTGTACTCATTACTTTATAGAAAGACCAAGCAAGCAAATATTTCTTTAAAAGGAACTTGATACAAATAGTGCATTTTTTGAAAGTAGGAACTACTTTTTTCTTTATATATAATCATCTTCAATACAGCACATGTTTTAGCATAATATAATATGTATTGCTTGTGCCCATTTATTTTAGATCTTTTTTCTATTTATCTTGAAACTTATACAAAAAGTAGTTTTTCCCCAAAAAGTTAATGTTATTACCTAATATCAGAAAGCTGCAACTGCTGACACAGTTCAATTTTCAAACGATCTAATTCTTTTCTCAGTGGTAAGCTGTCTTTCAGCTTCTTCATGGCACTTTTTTCATTATTATCTAACCAGGAACTATGGATAAGAGGTGGGAAGAAACAAATACAGATTACCACTGCACTTAAAAACTAACAGCACAATAAGTAAGCAAAACATTATTATTGGGATTCTGCTATTCTCACAGAAGTAAAAGTCATAATGTAACAAGAGAATATCTAATGAATGTTAGCACAAATAATATGTAACTAATATAAAGGGCCAGTGCAAAATTGCCTTTATCTAATACTGAACTAGGAATTTTTATTTTTGCAGACAAGTCAGCCCCCCCAAGATTCTCTAGTTTTTTCATATAGACTCTTCTCTATTCAGAAGATGTTAATTGAAAACACATTCCTATTTAATGAATATATATTATTTAAAAATTTAAATAAAAAGGTAACACTTTCACTTCAATATTTTCAGTGAAAATTAGACGACATAAAAATATTTGACTTAGGTGAAGACATATTTTCTATGCAGAAATCTAAAGTTTAAAATCTAAAAGCACGTGGTCAAAGAAATACAATATAGCTTCATTGGCTGGGAAATATCTCTGCCTCAAGCAGAATAGTTTGTAAGAAAGTCAGCTGAGCATGTTTTTACATCACTACCTCAGGGTGGTTTCCATCCTCAGGGCTTGCTCCAGTTCTTCCTCAGGATCCTTGAATCCAGTAAAAGAGTAGTATGTCTTGTCCCATTTGATAGGCCTGTGAAACATTCTTTTGATTTCCTGAGTAGTCTGAGCATTTGCACTGTCATTCAAGCTTTGGATATGATCGGTAGATAAACTGCAGGAGTTCAGGATATCTAACACTGTGCTTAGTAAGTCTCTAGTGTGCAAAGTAAAATTGACCGTTCGAAATCCTATGAAATGCACAGAACAAGGTTGTATTTAAATGAATGCATTTATACTGTTTCTATACTTGCCTTAAAAGAGACACTGCAAATTGAAGCTGAAGACTAAACTTCTATTGTTATTTCATCATAATGCTAAGCCTGGGATTGCTATAAAGATCTGATTTATATTGAGAATACTTTTGAATTCACCAAAACGTGTATCAAGATTTAAGCAAATAAAATTTCCTATATTTTATTTATTTATTTATTTGTTTATATTATTATAATGCCCTTCTCCCCGAAGGGACCCAGGGTGGTGTACAGCCATCTAAAAAACAGTCATAAAACAATACAACAAAAAATGCACCATTTAAAAGCAATTTAAAATAAATATATAAATTATGGGGCCAATTTTAAAAAGCTGGGAATATATAACCAATTTAAAACCGGAACTAGGAATTTAAAAGGTCTAAAATATCTAGATTCTTTCATTTACAGAGAGATAGTGTGAGTCAGGCCAGGCCAGCCTGAGTGAACAGGAATGTTTTTATAGCACGGCGGAAGACACGGAGGTCCGAAATAATACGGATCTCCGGGGGGAGATCGTTCCAGAGGGTGGGAGCTGCCACAGAGAAGGCTCTCCCGCTGGGGGTCGCCAGCCGGCATTGTCTGGCCGACGGCACCTTGAGGAGCCCCTCTCTGTGGGAGCGAACCGGTCAGTGGGAGGTATTTGCTGGCAGAATACGGTCCTGTAGATAGAAATGGTGATTGGTGAGTTCTGGATTTCAGATTGCCCTAAGTTTAACAACCTGATAAGCTTAGAAGAAATTACTGATAATAGAGCCCTGTAATTGGAGCACTTTAGTCCCTGGACTACTCATCAAGATTATTTTCAGCCCTAAATGTATAATAATAATGATCAACCAACATTAATCCATGTTTATTTAAAAACAATAACAGTATTGTTGATTGTTGATCTTGCCAGCAAGTTCCAAAATCAAATGGTACACTGTGTGCAACATTCCCTTACTGTGTGAAAATCAGAAATATTACAAAAAAAATGCAGATCATGATTTCTGCTCATTCTACATTGGACCGTGGTGGTGCTTGATATTGAAGTAATCAAGGGCATTGCCATTTTGAACAGGGTTACATACTCGAACCTCTGTCTTTTTTAAGTGTTCACGGGACAATTTAGTTTGTAGAATTCAGTAGAATAAGAAACTGAAGATTGCTACAGTGGCAACCTTACAGTGAGTCTTTCTTTACTTTTTGGTTTATGGAAGAACCATGTAATATACAGTAATTCACAAAAAATCACATCAGTTGGACTCAAGGTCACAGCATAGTGAGTTCTCTATTAGTCATAGTACCTTGATTAATTTAGCAGAATAGTGAGAGTTTGCTTATGTTTTTTTTAAAAAACATTAATTGTTCTTGTAGTTTCAACATAAAGATTTCTGTTCATAGGAAAATGGGCTTTATTCTCTGTAATATTCCTAATACAGGCCCATTGTCATTTACATATGCTACTTCTAGTCTTTTTACATGCCCTGACATATTTTTCTTCTATTTTTTCTGCTGGAATAATTTTCATAAAATTTATACTTAAAACTTTCATTTTCTGTTCTCAGAACATAGTTTCTTAGTGGACAAAGTGTTTTAACTATTTTGAATAACAGAAGTGGCACTTAAGGCAGACTGAAGAACATATTTTAAGAAATAGATATATTTAAGAATATTTAAGAAATAAGAACATAATAAATAACAACTTGGTTGCTTTGTTTCTTCTCAAGTGTGATAAGCAGGAAAAGAGATTGAATGACCAGCACTTCTTTCATTTTTAGTGACATGTTAGGTTGCATGTAGACATAGCAGGTCTATGACTATCAACTTAGGAATGCCTCAGTTATACAGAAATTGTGAATGAAGATAACGCTTTAATCAGCTTGTAAAATTTCTTTGCTGTCTGTAGCATTTTAATCTTTAAGGGCTATGCATTTGAATGGCTGTAATCTATTTCCTGTAAATTGTATCTTTTTAAAATACTTTTGATATGATTATTTGAAAACTTAATAGGAAGTGTTGAGGCCACAAGGGATAAATATGTACAGGTAGTTCTCGATCTACAGCAGTTCATTTAGTGACTGTTACAATGGATTGAAAAAAGTGACATGACTATTTTTCACAAGACCGTTGAAGCAACCCCTTGGTCATGTGATCAAAATTCAGATGCTTGGCAACTGACTCATATTTATGACAGTTGCAGTGTCCCACGGTGATGTGATCACCTTTTGCGATCTTCAGATAAGCAAAGTCAATGGGGAAGTCAGATTCACTTAACAAAAGAGTGTTACTAACTTTATCAACTGCAGTGACTGACTTAACAATTATGACAGGAAATGTTGTAAAATGGAGCAAAAGTCACTTAATAAATGTTTCACTTTGCAACAAAAATGTGGGGCTCAATTGTGGTAGTAAGTCGAAGACTACTTGTATGTGAAGAAACTACTAGAAAAAGCATGCATCATGCGAATAGTTTCCTATTTATTTCTCCAAGTACTTCTGTATGGAAACTTTATTTATTTTTCATTTTGCACACAGGTTTCTCGTGTGCCACCTTAGAACTGGGAATATAAATGCCTTCCGTCGGGCCCTAAAGACGCTGCTATTTACCGAAGCCGGGTTATCCTGATCCTTCTTTTATACTGTAATTTGGTTTTAAAATTTTAACTGTAAATTTAAACTTTTTTCAGCCAGCATATTTAATCTTTTTAAGGGTTTTTAATATTGTATTTATGTCTATGTTTTATTTTTTGGCAGTACACCAGCCTGAGTCCGGAGAAGGGCGGTATAAAAATTTAAAAATAAAATAAAATAAATAAATAATCCTGGGGAAATTCAGATGCCTTGGATTGGGCATGAGATGACTAAAGAGTAATTACCAATATAATTACAGTAACAGTTTTCAGTATGAACAATCTGATTAGCTTGAGACTTTTTGCCAAAAAAGTTAGCCTCTTCTTTAATGGGAATAAAAACAAAGGAGCAGCCAAACTGCTCTTTGGAAGGAACACTTAAGATTTCCTCACCAAAGTCAAGTGAAATAAATACTGTCTTTGGGATCTGATACAAAATTCTACTGTTGGGTGCAGCATTTACAGAATTTTTTTAGCAGTCAGCAGTCAAAGACCTGCTTTCTGGGAGTAGTAGTTTCCCTTGTGTATGATACACAGTCAACACACACACCCACTTTCAGAATAGGGAGTGAGTTAGATGGAATTTTGATATGGATTTTGTTTTCTCTGCAGTTCTATGACTGCATAGTTTTGGAGTGGAGCAATATTTAATCTTTTTAGTTTTTTTGGCTATAATTCAATATCTTGTGCTGTAGTTTATCTCTCTTCTATGTCTTTGTGCTCTTTGAATCAGCTAGTCTCTGATATGAAGTTCTTTCTTGGTTAATCTAGTAAGAAACATTAAAAAAAATCCTCAATCAAAAAGGGAACTGGATTTTTCATTACAGTAATCTCTATTCACAGCTATCAGCAGTCTAGCATATGTACTAGTAAAAAAACCCACCCCAATCTATTTTTACAAAGATATTAATGGTGTGAATCGATTGAGTTGTTAATTATTGTTATGGTGTACCTTGCAATTCTTTCAATCAAAATCTGTATTAAGAGAGAGGGGTTATTAATGTCTGAGAAAAGGAAAGGTATATACACACGCGTCTTTATATTACTACTGCCCTCTTTTTAGTTTTGATGAAACAACTCTCTTGAATTATAAATAGAATGTATTAAATTCGCAGACTCAAAATCTAAATAGTTTCATTTCTATCTACTTCAGACCAGGAAAAGGATAATAGTATGACACTGCCGTCCTATCCATTATCTCAACTGACCCGTTGAAGAAAAAAGTATTTTAACGGAAAGTTCAAACGCTGAAGTTCTGCGCTGACACCATCACTCCACCCATATGCAGGGATTTCATTTTAAGTATTACAATTCTTTAAATAATGAATACAGGTAGTCCTCAACTTACAGTCAACAATTGGGACCAGAATTTCCATCGCTAAGTAAGATTGTTGTTAAGTGAGTCTCACCCATTTTTACAACCTTTTTGCCATGATGGTCAAGTGAATCACTGCAGATGTTAAGTTGTTAAGTGACTCCAACTTTCCCCCAATGACTTTTCTTGTTGGAAACCTTCTGGGAAGGTCACATGACCCTGCTGCAACTGTCGTAAATATAGGTGGGTTGCAAAGTGCCTGGATTTTGATCACGTGACCCTAGGGATGCTGTACTGGATGTGAGTTCCTTTTTTCAGTGCCATTGTAAGTTCAAACAGTAGCTAAACAAGTTGAGGATTGTCTGTATTGTCCAATGAAAAATCCTGGAGAACTCAAAGGTTACTCTAAAATCTTTTGGTTAACCATAATAAGTATGTCTTTTTGTAAAGTTCTCTTCATAATCCATAGGCCTACTTTGGTTTCTTGCAATTCTCTTCATCTTAGTTTCTCCTATCCTAATTAGACTTTAAAATTTACTTTGCATAAAATAGGTTTCCCTTAAAGTTATGCACATACCCTCGCCTGTTTATTTTTTGCTTAAAACTATCTGCCCAAACCTTGTACTCTCCAGCGACTCGCTATATTTCCAATTAGCACATGTTATTTGTAGATTGGGTGAAAAATTTCTGTTTTTTATTTTCTTCATGAATTTGGAAGGAATTTGCAAATTAGGCTATATGCTCAGGGCAGCTATCCAAAGCAAAGCATTAACCTCGACTGAACTTCCAGTCAAGGAGAATTAAACGCATTTCTAACATATATCAACTTCTGCCTTCTAACCTAAATCCTTTATTGAGTATCGGATTCAGGTCTTCTGTGATGCATCTGCTGTGTATTTGAACAGTGCTGTCATAGTCCAGTTTGGTATAGTGGCCAAGATGCATGGCTAGAAACCAGGAGACTGCATTTTATTTCTCCCTTAGCTATGAAAGCCAAATGCATAACATTCAGCTAGTTACTCTTTCTTTAGCCCAATCTACCTCACAATCTACCTTGATAGTGAGGGGAAAAGACATTCCTTTTGATTAAAAAAAATGGCAATGAATTCTTATTAATTGTGCTTTAACTACCTTTGTTAATTTTGGAGCAATTATTTTACTAAACTAAGCTGTTTAAAAAAAGTTTGTCATCTTTGTAATTGCTATCAATAAAACAAAGTGGCAAAGAGTTTTCCAGACTAGAACCATCTCCTTAATCTCTTTCTTTCTAGTGTTCAGGTTTCTCACTTCTTAGCAGGCAGCAATTAGAAATGGGTTTGTTACATCATGTTGACTTGCATTGAACTGTACTCACTACATACAGTGAGCAGTGAGATGGGCAGCATATAAATGTAGTAGATAATGAATAAAATATAGACAATAAAATATAAGCAAATTACTAACACTATCTTTTTGTTGTATGTGGCATATCGTTTTTATGCAATGTCTTGAAATATGTGGCAATATAAAGTATGCTAATAATATAGTTCCTGGGGCACTTCATGGTTTAACATGGAGCTCGGGATATGAAGTAGCAGAAATAATGCCTTGACCTATTTGTTGGAAAATGAAGAATAATTATTACTATATAGAGACACAAGTCCAGTTTTGAACCTGTACCACATGATGAGAATAGCAAAATATCAGCAATTTTTTCTCTTACTGCCTTGATTGAATATTGTCCAATGGCAGCTCTTGAGATGCCTCATATCCTATTAGAGAAAGATAGACAGGACAATATATCTTGAGGCTGCAGGGACATGTTTACAAGACATTTTGTCTGATATAGATACCACTTTTACAGAAACAAGTTGGATAACTCGGGTAGCGTTTTTTTGGGTTATCTTTGAACTTTCAGAGAATATAGATAGAATTCTTGAGCATGAGTTCTGCTATCTGTGGAATGCACCTATGCTTGCACAGATAACAGAAGTCAGGAAGCTGGGTGAATCATATACTTTTGGATTAGAGGTAGTAAATGTTCATCTATAAGGGGGTAGATGGACAGGTAATACACCATCTTTCAGAGATGATCTCCTGATTCAAGCAGACTAAATAGCTTCCAATCAGTATCCAATCTTCTTGAAAAAGTTTGTAGAGAGGATGGTAAGATTACAACTACAAAGAACTCTTAAATGAAGCAAATTATGCAGATCGGTTTCAGTCGGGTTTCAGACCCAGGAATAGAGCTGAAATTTATTTATTTACTTATTCATTCCTTTATTTATTTATTTAGATTTATATGCTGCCCTTCTCCTGAAGGACTCAGGGAAGTGTACAGATAACATAAAAAAATTAACATTGAACTTTAACAATATTTACAAAATATGAGATATGGGGGGAAGGGAATGGGAAGAAGGGGAGGGAGCCGGGAGGGGATAGGGGGGAATTGGTGGTGTACAGATAATCCTGAATAACTAATTCCATAGGCCACTGTGGAGAACTTCAATAGGAAGGTATAGCCCTTCTACTCTTATTGAATTTCTAAGTGGCATTCATTGCAATTGACATGGCAACTATTTGAACTATCTCCCAGGGTTAGGAGAGGAAGTACCTACTATTGTCATGTTCTTAAGTGAGCAGACTCAGTCAGTAGTAATGGGTGGAAAGCAACTGAATCCCTAGTTAGTCCGTTTACAGTTCCACCAGTCTCAATGTGTTGTTTAACTCCTACATGAAACTCCTTCACAGAGGGCTTACTCCTTCAAATCTCTTGCTTTTGATTATTTATGTTATTATGTCAGGATTTCATGTATCCTTCTCATATATCCTTAGGCTAAACATCTGATATTTCAAGTATCAACTGCCTTTTGTTTCAATTAAACCAATTATATATATAAACTTCCTTCTTAATAGCAAGTTTATTTTATATTTTCCTAAGGAAAGAAATAAGAGCCACTTTGGTATAGTGGTCAAGACACCAAGCTAGAAATGGGAGACCATGATTTCTAGTCCTGCCTTGACACGAAGCCAGCTAGATAACTTTGGGCCAGCTGCCCTCTCAGCTCTAGGAAGCAGACAATGGCAAACCTCCTGAAATCTGGTCAAGAAAACCGGCGGGGCTTGTGCGGGAGGTCATCAGGAGTCAAAACCTGACCCCAAGAAACCCAAAAAAGGAAGGAAGGAATATGATGAAGCAAGTTTGTCTACTGACTTGTCTCGTTTTACCAAACTTAGGAACTGTGTGTAAATATTGAACAAAAATGAAGGTTTTTTGTTGAACTGTTGAAGGTTGTAAAACTGTGATAAATTTTAATTTTGCTTTTGTATTTTATTAGACTCGCTTCATCCTCCACAGTAATTCATTTGTTCTACTCTTTCCCCTCCCCACATTTTTGACTTCTTGTTAAAATTCTCAGAGGGTAAATAGATTTTTAAGTATCGTCAGTTAGACTCCTTGGCATTTTTAAACTAGATATGGACCAACTAGAATAGGTTTCTTGGATTGTGAGCAACATTAAGGAAGAGTTAATCTGCCCCACTCATTCAAGTTTATTTGATTGCGGTTTATTTCGTCTAGGGAATTCATAGCTATCTTTATTGAAACTCAAAGAGGCATTTTCTTTTATATGACCTGTCATACAGGCAGTACAACTTCCTGTACTAAGGATAATGAATGGTAACTTGTTGTTTCAGATATTCTCATAGGCAATTTATGGTAAAATAAAAGAAGAATATATAATAATTTTTTTTACAAGCCCACATGGCCCCTAGGATAGGGCCGAAGGGCAAAAGGGAGTAGTGCACTCCCTTCTGTAATCAGAAAAAATGCATGTGCCTCATTAAACAGCCCGATGTAATAAATTATCAAATTTCCATTTTTTTTGACACGTGTGTTAAAACTTTAGTATGAAAAGAAGCATAAAATTACTAATCGAAGTAAAAAATACGTTAGATTAAAAAGAAAGAGAAAATGGATGGCTGAACACTTCTACTGAGATATGATGAAATCCTCATCCTTTCTGTGGGTTATCACTGAGTTGTTTCTTGTCTCGAAAAACAAGTTTGTCTTCCTTGCTCCACAAGCTCACTGGCTAGATTTGTACTTTTTAAAATGGTCTCAGAAAAAAAAAAGTTCTCCTTTAATTTGTGTTCGTATTGCTGAGCTGTTTCATCTACGGCTTGGTCTTGCTGGATTGAGAACAGATTGAATATTCTGCAGCCACTCTGCTTTTTGAGGCAGTGCAACTTTGGAAAGCTATGCTTTGAAGGAAAGATCCGGGACAGCATACTGAACACCTATTGTGATACTATGATAGAGCAATGCTTTGCCATCTCAGCCCACTGCTGGCAAGACCCAGTTTCTCACAATCCTTGCTTTGTGTGGTTTCCGTGCTGGAATGATGGATATGAGAGACTGCCCCCATGGCTGTGGATCCTGAGTCAGTTAACCCTTTTGGAGCTATTGCTATTCTTGCAAAACTTCCTTACAAATTCGTGCAGCTCCCATAAAAACCTCTTCTGCAGAGTGGCCAGATGCCAGACTTTGCTTTCGTAGTTTTTGTTTGTGAAAGTAATTTTGATTTGGGCAGAGACCCAGTAGGCGGAGAGAGAGAGAATGAAATTTCCTGGAATTGTAATGACTACTTCTGTGTTCCAGCTTGTCTTTGAACATAGGAAATGCCTTACTATAATTCCTCTATCACTGCAATTGCATCATTGTTATAAGAAAAAAAAGTATCCCTTTTTTCTGTGTGTCCTGCAAGTGTTAAGGCCCTTTTTGTGTTACCTTTACAGAGTTTGGCATGGTTGACATTCTTCTCTGATAGCTGAATTCATATCTGCTAACTATCTTTTGGGCTGAAAATAGCTCATTATCTTTACTGAAATTATTCATATCCCTGTTTTTGTTTTGGAACTGGAGGCATCATCATATAAAGTAGCAATACATTGTAATAGTTACTTGTATCCCTACCACGTGATTATTTATCATCCTGACTTTAGAGCACGTGTGGGCAATTAATTCTCCCGAAAATGTTGTGGAGAGGTGAACCAATGGGGCTGCCAAGGCCACTGCTCTGGATTGGACAGGGACAACCAGAGAGGCAGATGTGGCCCACGGGCAGTAGAATGTCCAGGTCTGCCTCAGCGTCTAAAGCATGAGCTAAGGGATGACAGTCCTCAAAAACTTTAGCAAAAAATTCATCTGACAAATTTTCAGAAACAGTAACAATTTAATTTAAATTTAAATTTTGAATTTATATACCGCCCTACTCTCGAAGGACTCGGGGCAGTGTCCAGCCATTAAAACATACAGAGTACACAAACAAACATTAAAATCCATTTAAAATAATTAATGGCTGAATATTTAAGAATACACTAAGACCCAATAAAACCCCAATTAAAGCAATTTCAAAAACCCACCCCAAAGGGACACATGGGAAATCAAGATAGCCCGGCCTGGATAGAAAGAAAAGTCTTGAGTGCAAGCCAAAAGACTCGGAGATCAGAGATAGTGTGTATCTCCAGGGGGAGTTCATTCCACAAGGTCGGTGCTGCCACAGAGAAGGCTCTGACTCTGACAATGCACACATGTAGGCTTAAAGTATAATACGGGGAAGGAGTGCATTGCATCAACTGACTGACTGTTCGCTTCCTTTGGAGTTGTTCCTCTCAGGTGAAACTGAGATATGATCTGGATCGTGTAATCTTTCTTACACTCATTCGCCGTTTACTTCGGTTTAAACTACTGGTAGTCTTTGATTTAAAAGCATAATTGAGCCTAAAATTATGGTCATAAGTTGTGCCACTTGTTAAGCGAGTTACCACATGATTACACCTGGTTTTACAACCTTTTTTGCAGCAGTCATTAAGTGATTGTTAAGTGTACCCATTGCAATGGACATTTTTTGCTGGAAGCATGAAGATAATGCCCATTTCTGAAAAAATCCCATTGTAAATCATGTCATGTGACCACAGGATGCTGTAAGTGGCCATAAATGAAGGCCACTTGCCAAGTGCACAAAATGTGATCACGTGACAAGAGTTGGGGCAGCAGGTGTCAGAACTTCAGATCTCTGTTTTAAGTAGCCCTGGGGAGGACTGTTGTAAATTAGAATTGTTGCTAAGTGATTGGTCAAAAGTCCAGGACAACCTGTATTGCAATGTGCTGTATATGGAGGTCAAAGGCCACTTGAAGGTTACCATGGTCCAGCATGTGGTCCAGCATGTGGCTATCCAGGTAGTTATTGGTATTTTCCAATTTGCCCATTTAAGCTGCAATGGCAACTTGCGATTTTCTAGGTGCAATTAAAGATTGCCGTCATGTGTAATGCCTTCATGACTTAGGACATTGGTTATCATTTGTTATTGTTTTGAGATCAGGTAAAGTTAATGAAGACCAGATCCCAGTGTAAACCATTTTCATCCTGTAGAAACAAGAAGACATGCCTACTCTATGACTATGGCTGTCTTGTGCGATAGCATTCCCTCCGAAGTCCTCGCAGCTTTGACCCTGCTCTGATTTTAGAAAAGTGTAAAAGCCTGGGGGTGTTTCAACCAGGCCCTGGATCATGGTGAAGTCATCTATTCCTGAATATTGTATTTTGATCTTTGATTATGGCTGTTGATTATGTGTAATATGTCCCAATGCAATGTGTTGATTGTTGATTGCTGTGAATTCTGTTTTTGTTTTTCCATATTGTTTTTGTTTTCTTTTATTCTCTTATTTTAACCCTAATGTATAGGCCATTAGAGTTACTTTGGAGAAGTCCTGAATAGATTATCATGCACTGCCTTACAGTTCATCTTCCTGCCAGGATAATTTCATACATAATAATAGGTTACTCTAGGCTCTTTTCCATTGGGCATTGCTGATGTTGCACAATCAGGAATAGATTAGGATTTTACATCCTTTAGAATCACGATGGACATATCTTAACTATACTTGGCTCTATGCATTCATTAAGACATATGCTGGATTTTGTGTCGTTTAGTGCAGTTATGATCTGAACTTGGAAAAGTTTCTTGTTGATTCCTTTATCATAAACAATTAGCTCCCTGTTCAGTTTACACTGCAGGTAACAAACCCCTTCAGGGTGAAAATTCTGTTAAAATAATCTGAACCGTCTGGATTTTCTAAATATGGGGAATTTCTTGTTTGTCAGTCATGCTAACAAAGCTCCAGCTGATTTGTTGAATAGAGAGATGGCCCAAGTGGTTGACAGTATAGCTCCCAGGTGATATTGCCCTCTCACTGAGCAGAATAAACTATTTGATTTACTAGGAACCTGAGAGTGTTGATATGAATTGTCTGATCGAAGAACTTTTGGGACAGATCGAACTGAATACAGATTAAAGCCCATTTTAAGAAAATAGTACTATTCTGATACAGCTCGCACTTGACTCAGGAAATCTATACAATTATAGTCCAGTCTCAATTATTCTATTTCTGGAAAAGGTGACTGAAAAAGAAATCGTCATCTTATAGTTCCAAATACAGCTGAGGCATACAGATTATCTGGACTCTCAACCAGAATATTATATTGAAATTGTTCTGGTTATTTGGTGAATAACCTGTGCTAGAAACTGGACTGGAGAGTTAGTTTTCTTCTCGGTGACTGCTCTTTATTATTAATAACCAGTAAGCAACCCATAATCTTGCATATTGCCTTTGCATGATAATGGGGCTGGATGAAGGAGAGCAAATAGCACACAAATTTGTAAATAAAAATCTGATTTTGGAGTTTGAGGTTTTGCCAGTTTGGGATGAAGTTGTACTCTCCCTGAAAGAACAGGTTTACAGTCTGGGAGTACCCCCTGATATTCAGTTGTGACTGGATTCATTAGACAGTTATGGTATTAGGAAAAAGTGTCTCTAAGTCACAGTTGGTAACATCTACTTACTGGTGCAAGGTACTAGGACTATACACCTTTAATGTAGGATCAGCATTGATATTACCACTTGCTGATTGGGCACAATTTCTGGATTGGAGCATTGAATTTAAAAGCCTCAAATGACTTAAGGCTGTTAAAGGATAATTGTTTAAAGCAGTGGTCGTCCAACCTTTTTGACCTTGGGGACCACCAAACTCATAAATTGAAATCCTGAGACCCACTAATATGAATTTTTTTAAAAGGTGCATACATTTGTAAAGTTATGATCATAGAACTTCCATTTTATTCATATAAAAGGCACCTATTTAATATAACAAAATTAAAAAAGCTTATTTAATTATAACAAAATCATAAATGCTCATTTAATCATAACACAATCTTTAAAGATTTAATTGTAGCAAAATTATTAATGTTAGTTTATTTATTACAAAATAATTGAAGCTTATTTAAGTATTGCACACTTTACTGTGATATTTGTTCCTGCTTGAGAGAGACAGACAGAGAAAGACAGACAGACACACACAGAGAGACACAGAGAGAATGACAGATAGATAGAAAACAGACACTGAGAGGCAGAGGGAGAGAGAGACAGAGATAGAGACAGAGAGAGAGGGAAGGAGGGAGGGAAGGAGAAACCATACAACTATACAAAAAATTCAAATAATCTCCAGATTTTTCTGTGGACCACCCAGATTTTCTCACGGCCCATTGGTGGACCCTGGTCACAGGTTGGCAACCACTGCTCTAGAAAGAGGGCAGAGAAAAACAGCAAAGATGATTAGGGGATTGGAGATTAAAACATCTGAAGAACAGTTGCAGGAACTGGGAATGTCTACTTTAATGAAAAGAAGGACTAGGGTTGACATGACAGCAGCTGTCTAATATCTAAGGGGCTTCCACAAAGAAATGGGAGTCAACCTATTCTCCAAAGCACTTGAAGGCAGAACAAGAAGCAATCAAAGAGAGAATCAACCTAGAAATATGGAGAAATTTTCTGACATTTAAGGCAAGTTGAATGGCTTGTCTTCAGAGGTTGTAGATGCTCATCACTAGAGATTTTCAAGACATCCATTTGTCTGAAATGGTATTGGGTCTCTTGACTGAGCAGGGGACTGATCTAGGAGACTTCCAAGTCCCTCTCTTATTCTATTATTTTGATCTGCATAATCCTTTATCTACATCCTTTTTTGGCAGATCAAAAATCGTGGAGGAAAAAAAAATCAAACCATTTGAGTCAAAACAATTCAGGAAATTGCTTGGAAAGTTGGTGAAGGTGTAGCAAGAATGTTCAAATATAGAAATAGCACTTGAAAAAAACAAAAAGACCCTAATTGTTTCCTTGGCACATACCACAGCCCACGATACTGCAGCTAATGATCCAGTGCTTGGCATACATTCATTTCCCAAACTACATGCCATGGTATGTCTGGATGGATCTTTTAGCTAAAGTCTGTAACACCGCAATGTATTTAGCTGTTTATTCAGATTTGGAAGTTGTCCTAATTATCTGCTATTCAGAACATTGATTGGCCAAAACAAATTGCTTTAGGAGAAAACTCCATGTCCAAGCATTACTTCATCTCGCATACATAATATTTTGCTGTTTCTGGTTCTGAAAATAGAAAACCATCTCATTAGATGCTTTTGACCTGTATTTGGCAGGCGAAATACAAGGGTGCCAAATAATCTATACTGCAATAATTAGTTTGGATCCCACATTTTTGTACCAGGTAAACAAGTTGTCTTGAACTCCTCCGAGTTTGAAAGACTGTCAGGATTACTTTCTGTTAAGAAAATTAACTACTATTGTGTGTGCTTTCTGTCCCTGGAAAATGAGAGTGAGATTTACAGGAAAAAATAATAATAGATTGATTCTTGCCCTAGGACAGTGATGGCAAACCTATGGCATGTGTGCCAGAGGCGGCAGTCAGAGCCCTCTCTGCTTGGATGCATGCCGTCACCCTAGCAAAGTAAAAAAAAAATCTTTACAGGGACGTGGGGATCCCTTCCCACTAAGTAATGGCAGTGGTAGCCAGCTGGCAAGTAATGGGAGGTTGCGGCAGGCACCAACAGCCACAGGGGGCGCACACAGTCACAAGGCAGCGGGGGGAGGTTGCTGGGGGATGCAGGGGCATCTCTGGCGGGGGGGTGCATGTTGCAGTGTTGGCACTTTGAAATACATAAGTGGCTTTTGGGTTGCAGTTTGGTCACTCGGTCTCTAAAAGTTTCACCATCACTGCCCTAGGATATATCAAGTATGTTACCTGTACATACACTGTCTATTACCATTACCTTCACTGTGTATTTGATGAGTGAACAGAGGTGCAGGCATAGTTTAACTGGAGCACTGAAATCACTTTCAAATAGAGATGACATATATCCTGTTTGGAGATACGGTTGGAATAGTGCATCAGGCCTGCAGATGTTGCTATGTGGTGAAGCTAGAAATGAGCTCCTCAAAAGAGGGAAGAATTGGATGGATGAAATACACTTCTTAACTATTTCCTTTAAGTTCAGATATCTGAGGATGAAGCACTTAGCAGCTGAGGAGAAGGTGGATGAAGGTCTGTGTTAGATCGTGGATACCCAAGAACGAGACGGAGACAGGCTCTGCTAGATGACTTTATTGATGATGGTGGTCAGTAC
>JANHFO010001103.1:131021-143252 GCA_032468095.1 Pareas carinatus | reverse complement strand
AATCTTTTTAAACAATATTTTAAAGTGTATATATTATGTATTTTAATTGTGCCTGTAAGCCGCCCTGAGTCCCTCGGAAGAAGGGCGGGATATAAATTAATTAAATAAATAAATAAAATTAATAAATAGTGGTTTTGAAAGTATTTATCAATCTTGTTTTTACCATACCATAAAATGAGTGCCATCCTAGTTGTAGTTCATACCCCTTTAAATATAACAACCTCTTATTCCTTAGCATTATCCATTCTTTAATCCAGTGGTTGCCAACCTGTGGGCCGGGCCCACCAGTGGACCATGAGAAAATTTTGGTGGTCCGCAGGAAAATCTGAAGATTATTTGAATTTGTTAGTATAGTTCTATGGTTCCTGTGCGTTTGTGTGTGTCTTTCTGTCTCTGTCTCTCTGTATGTGTCTGTCTCTCATTCTCTCTATCTCTGTCTCTGTCTCTGTCTCTCTCTCTCTCTCTGTCTCTGTGTGTGTGTCTCTCTCTTCTCTCTGTTTCTCTTTGCCTCTCTCTCTCTCAAGCAGGAATATCACACTAAAATGTGTAATACTTAAAGAAGCTTCAATTATTTTGTAATAATTAAACAACTTTAATAATTTTGCTACAATTAAACAACCCATAAATATTTTGTTGTGATTAAATAAACATGATTTTGTTATATCAAATAGGTGCCTTTTATATTAATAAAATGGAAGTTCTCTGATCATTATTTTACAAATGTATTTTTTTAAAAAAATTCATAGTAGTGGTCCATGGGATCTAAAATTATGAATTTGGTGGTCCCTGAAGTGCAAAAGGTTGGCGACCACTGCTTTAATCCATGTTAAAGCAGATGCCTGGTAGTATAAATTGGAATTTGGCAGAGCCACGCCTCCTCTTTTCTTGTTATTCTGTAACAATTTTACCTTTATTCTTGCTTTTTTCCCATGCCATATAAATTTCATTATCAATGCTTTCAGTTCATCAAAAAAATTCTTTCCCAAACTTATTACTTATTGGTAAACTTATCTGGAAGAGAAATAGAATTTTTGGTAAAATATTCATTTTCACTGTAGCAATTCTTCCTAACAATGATAGCTGCAAACTTTTTCATCTTTCCAAATCAGATCTAATTTGAATTAACAATTTATCATAATTGTTCTCTTTTAACGTCAAGCATCTAGCTGTTATATATATTCCTAAATACTTTACCTTCTTTACCAATTGTAAATTCATATTTTTTTATTAGTCTTTCCTTTTTTTCTGTCATATTCTTAACAATAACTTTAGTTTTCGCTTCGTTAATTTTTGGCCCTGCCACCTCCCCATATTCTTCTATTTTTTTTACCAATTTCGGTATCATGACTATTGGTTTCTCCACAATAAATACCAGGTCATCTGCAAATACCTGCAATTTAGGTTTCATCTCTAATTTTCAATCCTCAAATATCTACATCATTTCTCACATTTCTATTCAAAATTTCTAATGTCAAGCTAAATAATAATGGAGATATCCGACAGTCTTGCCTCGTGCCTTTTTTATTTTAAATTCTCCGTTAATTCTCCACTAACTATTATCTTGGCTGTTTGTTTATCATATATAGACTTAATCATTTCTGTAAAGTTTCATCCAAAATTCATTAATTCCAGTTGTTGAAACAAGAACTGCCAGGAAAGATTGTCAAACGCCTTTTGTGCATCCAGAAAGACCAAAGCTAGTTGACTCCCTGGATGCATTTCATAGTATTCCAGAACATTCAATATTGTCCTTAAGTTATTCTTGATCTGCCTCTTTGTTAAAAAACCATTTTGATTTTCAGAACTGTCTTTAATCTCTCAGCCATTATTGATGCAAAAATTTATAATCCACATTTGACAAGGAAACTGGGTGATAATTTTTAATCTGAGTCAAATCTGTCTCTTCTTTTGGAATTAAAGCAATATTAGCTTCCAATCAAGTTTTTGGTATTTTATAATCCATCACAAAGTCATTGTAAAGTTCCTTTAATGATTCAATCCGTATCTCTTGCAGTGTTAGATAGATTTCTGCTGGTATGCTGTCAGACCCCAGAGTTTTTCCATTTTTTTTGCCTTTTTACTGCTTCTGTCAATTCTACCAATTTTGTTTCTTCATTCAGAATTATTTGATGTTCTTCAGAAATTTGTGGTATTTGACTTTTCTCCAAGTATTGTTTTATTTTTTCTGAATCTTATCTTTTCTTCATTATATAACTTTGCATAATAGTTCTCTTACTATCTTTATCATCTTCATTGGCATATCCCATTTCTCTTATTTCATTGCCCAATTTAAATATTCTTCTTTTTTCTCTTTGTTTTTTAAGTCTGTATGATAACCAACGTTCTGGTTTATCTGCATTTTCAAAGAAATTTTGTTTAGTACTTTTTATTTGTTGTGCCACTCTTTTTGACTCCAACAAGTTCAATTCATGTTTGTTTATCTCTATTTGTCTTTTTAATCTTTTCTTATCTGGACCTTTTTGCAGTTTTAATTCCAGGTTCTTAATTTCTTCTGTTAAAGTCTTATATTTTTGTTGTCTTTGTCTATTCTTTTTTGTCATTTACGTAATACTTAGTCCTGCCTTAGCTGCATTCCACATATTTTGCAGAGCGGTATCTTCCTTTTTATTTTCTTTAACATTTCATCTCATTTCTCACAAAGTTTATAAAATTTTTGACTTGTAAAATGGAGTTCTCCAGTCTCCATCTCATCTTCTTTTTTATTTTCCGTTTTACTTTGACAGGATTATGATCAGCTCATGTATTTATGTCAATCTCTACATTCTGCAATAAAGTTCACAATTCTGTAGTCATCCATATCATATCGATTCTTAACCATGATTGATGTCTGTTTGAATAAATTGTAAAATGTAAATGTAAATTTTGTCTGAGTTTGTCTCTCTTCATATGTCTTTTAAGCCTATTTCCTCCATCCTATTGAAAAAAAGTCTTTGGCAGAGTCCTTCTTCCTTTTTCCCTTTTTTTGCTACTCTTATAGTCCATCTTTGCATTTGTTACTATATTAAAGTTCCCAACTAAACAAATGTTGTTATAGTCCAGTTCTATTAATTTATTATACAAATTCTGGTAAAAATTTTCTTGTTTTGTATTTGGTGTATATATAACTGGCAAGTGTGACTTTTTTGCTGTATAAAGAGTTATATCATCAAAATCTTCCATTGTCTTCTTTGTAGATAGGTTTTGCCTTTATTTTATCTTTAATATATACCACTATACCTTTTTTCTTTTTGTCCGCAAAGGTATAAAATAGTTGACCAAGTTTAGGATATTCTAACAATTTATAATGTTGTTCCATCACATGGGTTTCTTGTAAGCAAATTATGTCCATATTTAATCTTAGCAGTTTTTTTAATATTATATTTCTTTTCTTTGATGAGTTTAGTCTATTTATATTTATTGAAATAATTCCATTTTTATCTGCCATACTGTTGTTTTACTTTTTCTGTCTTAAAACTCTTTTTACTCTAATTTCCTTTGACTTTGACGTTTCTCCTTCCATCAGTTTTCTCAGCTCTTGGGCTCCCGTCCCAACTTGTTCCTCTATTTGTTGCAATTGGCCAGCAATTTATTGCTCCATCTGATCCTCATCTGATTGGGTTGAAGAATCTTGCTCAAAAAGGATGCATGGCATCATAGAACGTCTTTTATTTTCATAATTGAATTTAAGTAGTATCTGGTCTAATTCCAATAGAAGAGGATTCCTTCTGGCATAATTCATCTGAATCTTATATCTTTCTTCATCAACAATCTTGTCAGGAAATGGTACTCTCTCCTACTGTCTCTAATTCTTTTCGGTACTTGTTTAAGTACCTCTATTTTAAGATGTCTTTAATATATGTTAAATCTGTCTCTCAAATTTCTTAATATATCCTATCTGGTGAACTTCCTTACAAGTCTCGCGTGTATTTTTCTTGGTAAATTATGTCTTCTTGCATAAGCTGTATTGATTCTGTACATTTCATCAATCTCCTTATAGGTTTCCCCATCTGTGAGATCTAACACCTCAGCCAAGATAGATGCTACCTTTCTTTTCAGATTTTCTCCTTTCTTCTCTGGTAGGCTCTGCAGCTTTAGGTAGTGGTTAACTCTTTCAAGTTCCAGTGAAGCAAGTTCTGCAAACAATTCTTGATTTTCTTGTTACACTTTTTCCAGTTGCTTGTCATGGTCATTCGCTCTTTTTTTAACTTCTGAAATTTCTTTTTTATTTTTTACAATCCAATCTTTTTGCTCATCCATCTTTTTATTAAGTCTTGCAAATTTTGCAGTTATTTCTGCAGTTTGCTGCTTCATCATCTTATCTATATTTTGTTGTAATGTCAGGATCATTTCTTGTGTAGATTTTTCCATTTGGACTGTCATAGCTTCTTATGTCATGGAAACAGAGACTCTCCTTGGAACCTTACTCATTTTATAACAATTTTGTGTTGAAATTCGTTCTCAGCCTCTAAGAAAACCAAATATTTGGTCTATATTTTCAAAACATATTCCAGCTGCCTTTTTCAAGGTCACAGCCTCTATTTTTGCCACCAGATATCTTTTCCAGTTCTTTAATGCAAAACAACAATATATTGTAATTGTTCTTTTTTCATGCAAATCTTTTAATAATGAGTAGCAAAATATAGAGAAGTCTTTTTCTTTTCTTATTTTCTTCTCTCTAGAACCTTTATTCCATTTTAAAATCTTTTAATTAAACCCTTCCATTTTAGTCACCATTTTCCACCCTTCTCTCTGGGAAATTTTCTCTTTCAACTCTCTCTTTAATCAGGTAGTAAAAGTCTTTTGAAGTAGTAAATCTGCTCACCCGGATGATTTATTGTCGATCCCAGTGTTCTTTTTGCGGTTTGTATTTAAACCCTTCGCTTTTTTTCCCTTCGCAGCTTGTCAGCGGCTGGATGTTGTATTTTGACAGCTCAGCCAGCAGATCACCAAAGAGGTTTTCTTCTCAAACCCAGGATGGTGGCCACCTTTCCTGGGCTCTTGGAATGCCCCCTCCCTTCGTTGCCTCTCCAGGGCAACTTTGAGCTCGGTTCCAGGCTTGGAACTGTCCCGATCCACTGGCTGTCAAAACAGTTCAGCTTGTAACTTTCTGAGCCTGCTGTTTTCAGCACCGCGCCGTCCGCCGGATGCCTAAATAAATGGAGATTACTTGAGGTGGTAATCAACAAGTAGATGTTTACATATTATAGACATATGATTTGAACAGATGATAAACAAGAAGAAATAAAAAAACCTGATTGGCAAGATTGAGGGAAGTAGAAAGAAAAAGCATATACATGGATAGTTGAGCTTAAAGAGTAGAATTTTGTGAATCAGACCTGATTTGAATTGATATTTGATACAAATATTCAAGCTAGGAAAGAGATTCTGGGACACACTAGTTGGCTTTGAGGCAATTCTAATTTAGACTAGTACAGTACCTAGTACTAGTATAGTATAGTACAGACTATAATGCCAGATTCAGTTTCGGGCCAACTGGATAAAAATAAGAATCATAGGATGTTTAAGGTGAATTAACCCTACCAGGTTTAATGGGTATTTTGAATGGTTTCATGGTAATACATTTTTGTCTTACATCTCATTTAAACAAGAGATGAAAGAAGAACAGTATAAAAGTTTCTAAATCAGTGATGTCTCCAGGAATGACAATGGAGTACAGGATAACAAAAGTAGTGGTATAGTAATGCGAGCCTGACCGATTTGCCATAACCATTGTAATATTTAATGCACATCAAAAGGACTGAATCTTACAGCATAATGCTGAGGTAAGTAGCAGAATCTTGAGGATGCTACTCCTTCTGATTGTTCAGCAAAGTGAATTGAACAGAACCAGAAAAGCATAATACTCCAACTGAAAAATACAAGATTTTAAAATTACAGATAGTCCTTGGTTTATGACAGCAATTGTGATTGAAATTGATGTTGCTAAGCAATGCAGTTGTAAAGAGTAATGTTAAGAGATGGCACTTAGCAACAGCAATTTCAGCAATCCCAGTTTTACCATTAATCAAGTATCACGTGGGTCTTTTGCTTTTGAGAAGCCAGCAGGGAATGTTAAAAATCACGATCTCAAGGCTGCAGCTGTTTGCGATCTTAAAATTGCAAGCTGGGTTCTGATGATCCAGATTGCAATCATATAATGTGGGGCGGGGGCACTGTGATGTACAGAATTCTGAGAACTTGTCATAACTGCTCATTCAGCATCATTGTAACTTTGGGCAGTCACAGAACAAATGGTTGTTAAAGGATGACTGTCCGCTGTTATAGCTCTGACTTTTCCACAAGCTTTTTGGAGTGTCAGTTTTAGAATGGCACAGATGAATTACCATTAACCTTGATTTTGCTGGTTGGAGTTCTTTGCTCCTTCTGAAATTCTCATGCACCACAAGGATTGGCATAGCCGGTCAGCTTTAGCTTATGCCACCCGCTAGTGGTAGAATTTGATTGACACTGGCCTTGATGGTCAAGGATATGCAGGGCAAATTTCTTGTTTTGTATGGCAGTTGGAAGAATGACTGTTGCCTTTTCTTCACAAGCAGCGAAGCTTTACTGTGTCTGATCATTGGACTTTGAGGAATTGCAGAAGAGTTGGGCATAATTAGTTGCCAAAGTTGGCCCATTATTAGTGACAGTATTCCATTGTACTAAAATTATGGCTTGTTGGCATTGCTGTATTTTAGTTATTAGTGAAAGGCAGCAGAACCAGGTTGATTAAGTGAGACACAGTTCCACAAAAATAGGCCACAGAGAAAGAGGCTGACACTCAAGGTACAATTGTAACCCTTACCATATCTTGTTCTTAAAAACATTTATGCCAATCTCTTGGCACCCGTTCACTCTTTTTTGAGAGACTTACATCTGCCCCAGTCATTCATAATTTAAAAGTAAAATTTGATCCAAGAAAGAACCACAGTTTATTTGCCTTGAGTGAAGCAGAGAACTGAGTTGAATTACCAGAAGTGCTGGCAGAACCACACAGAGGTATATCATTTTGTAAGCAAAAAAGAAGGACTTAGGTTAACCACATTGAAAAATTAAAAATGAAAGAAGTAAAGTTCTAAAATGAATGAAATTCAAATAATAGCCTTGTTATCATAAAAAAATGTTGACAGACAACAAATTTAATAAAATAATAGTCTATTGCATCATTCAACTCCTATTTATTTTATCAAATTTATATTGCCACCCATCTCACAAGAAATCATTTTAAGAGGCACACATCCAGAAAGAATATAAAAACAGTAAGCATGTCAGACACAATTATATTACACACACACACACACAATTAAGCAGCAGAGCCACCACAAGATCTCACGGATTCCCTGAGAGCCCCAAGTCAGACCTTGAGGGACTTCAAATGGAGCTGACCTCACCTCAGGGAAGAGCATATTCCATAAAGCGGACGCCATGGCAGAGAAGGCTCATTTCCTCAAGCTTGTCAAGTATAGTATTTTCCTGAGGGATGGAACCCCCAGCATGCCTCTCTCATGGGACAAATCTGATGGGATAAGCAGTTGTAATTAGGGAGAGGTCCCTCAAATAATCTGGCCCCATGCCATGAAGGATTTAAAACCAGTACCTTGAGTTGGACCCAGAAAATGACTGGCAACCAATTCAGGCCACAGAATAGGTGTGTTATGTGCTATTTTAAGGACACACATATCTGCCCATGCAGCTGCAATTTGCAGTAGCTGAAGCTTCTGGATACTCTTCAAGGGCAGGGCCATATAGAGCAGTGGTCGCCGACCTGTGGGCCAGGGCCCACCAGTGGGCCGCGAAAACATTTTGGTGGGCCGCAGGAAAATCTGGAGATTGTTTGAATTTTTTTGTATAGTTGTACAATTCCTGTGCTGTGTGTATGTGTCTGTCTGTCTGTCTTGTCTTTCTTTCATTCTCTCTCTGCCTCTCTGTCTCTTTCTGTGAGTGTGTGTGTCTGTCATTCTGTGTGTGAGTGTGTGTGTATGTGTCTGTCTTTCTGTCTCTCTCTCTCTCTGTCTCTCAAGCAGGAACAAATATCACACTAAAATGTGTAATGCTTAAAGAAAACTCAATTATTTTGCAATAATTAAACTGACTTTAATAATTTTGCTACAGTTAAGCAACCTTTAAAGATTTTGTTATGATTAAATAAGCATTTATGATTTTGTTATAATTAAATATGCTTTTAAAATTTTGTTATATTAAATAGATGACTTTTATATTAATAAAATGGAAGTTCTCTGATCATTATTTTACAAATGTATGTCCCTTTAAAAAAAATTCATATGAGTGGTCTGCGGGATTTAAAATTATGAATTTAGTGGTCCTTGAGGTCCAAAAGGTTGGCAACCACTGATATAGAGCACCTTACAATGCTGAGGGCATAAGATACTGTGAGTAAAGTGTCCCTCCCTGACCCAGGAATAGTCATAACTAACTACTGCACAGTTATGTGAAAGAATCTTGAATCCAATACTCCCCAGATTGTTCAACAGGTCAGTCTAGGTCAGATTGTTCAACAGGTCAGTTTTAGGACTATGAATGAAGTCCATTCATAGTCCTAAAACTGGCAGACTCCAAAATCCAAAGCCATTCAATCTTGCTAGAATTCAAATGAAACCTATGGTTCTTTATCCATACCCTCCCTGCTTCCAGATATGATAATAATATGTGTATAGTATTAATTCACCAGGGACAGAGATGTACATAGATGTACAACCAAAATTTGGACCAGAATTTCAGTTGCTAAGCAATGCAGTTGTGAAATGAATCATCACATGAAATAAGTGATTTTATAACCATTTGTACCATGGTTATTAAGTGAATCACTGTGTTCATTGTGCAAATTCTGCTTGCCCAATTGTCTTTGCTTGTTGGAAGCTGGCTGGGAAGCTTGCAAATCACAATCACATGATTGCTAAACACTGTGGCCATTATAATTGTGACCTGTTTGCAAAACTCCCAAATTGCGATCATGTGACTGGAGGGATGGTGCAACAGTTGTAATTTCAAGGATGGGTCTTAGTCACTTTTTCTGAGTTCCTCATAACTTTGGTTCATCGTTAAATGAACCGTTGTAAGTCAAGTACTAGTAATTGGATGATACCTCACTCCATGGCCATTGATTAGGAGTGGAGACAGCACGGAACCCTGCAGCCTACCACAATTAGGGCTCAAAGGCAGGATCTCTCCTTTCCGGGCACTATCAAACTGAAACTGTCCCTGAAGAAAGTGCTGCTCACCCCCAATCATCTGAGACAGGTCCAAAAGAATACCATAGTTGATGGTATTATCAAAAGCTGGAGAGAGGTCAAGTAAGGATGAATGTGCAACCCCCATTCTGCTCTCACCAGAGATTATCTAAAAATACTCCAAATTTCTCTTTTTTTAAAAAAATAATAGTTGCACATTGGATCAAAATTTTAATAACTGGTTCAACAACTTTTTAAAGGGATTGTTTTTAGTTTAGATCCCCTATGAATGTATCTATAAAGTTTTAGGTTTACCCAAATTTCACTTACACATTAAATGCAAGATTGTCTATTTGTATGTCTGCAGAAATCAATCACTTTCTTGGATCAAATTTAAAGTTATGGTTTGCTTAATGCCTAATTCATATAATATTTAAGTGTTGTACTTTTAATATATTTATTTCCTGGCAGAGTTGCATATCTTATGTGTTGTTCAGAAAGTAAATATTTTGCAGTTCTACAGGATATTTTTCCTGTTCTCCTCTGTTCCATCTGTTATTAATAAACATACTGGCCTTGTACAGATGTAACTGGCTCCCTGCAAATTCTGCTTTGAAAGTCAGCAATCAACCTTGAGAGTGCAAACTCTGTCCTTTTTCTGGAACAAGTTTCTATCTCCTTTGCTGATAATAAATATACTGAGTAGCAGAACAAACCAAACTTAATGCAAATCAGATTTCTTTTAATTGTGGTCCAAAGACATGGTAAATCATATTTCAATCTCTTTATTTATAAGGAAATTGGTTTGTTTTAGAAAAAAGAGTATAAAGACAAGACTGCTGTGACTGTTTTTTGGCTTTTTGCCATTGTTGTATTGTGCTGGTGTTGGAATTAAGAAACTCATACTTGTTACATTTTGGGGGATTAAGTAATGTAGAGCAGTGTTCCCGAACTTTTTCAAATTGGTGGCCCAGCGCATGGGGGGAAGAAGGGATGGTTTTCTGCGTATACATGCGCATCGATTGCTCACATGAGTGGGGCTGCGAGCATTCATCCCATGAGTGGAGCTGTGCGTGCGCACACATGCATGGCCTGGTTGCCAATAGACCACGGCCCGGTAGTGGGCTGTGACCCACAGGTTGGGGACCCCTGATGTAGTGGCTGCAAGCAGTGATATTTCCCAGAAAACTTATTTTGTGTCCACTAGCCCAGAGGTCCCCAACCCCCAGTCTGCGGACTGGTGCTGATCTGTGGCAAGTTAAGAACCCGTCTGTGCAGCTGGAGGTAAGTTGAAGGTGGAACGGGACAAAATGGCACAGTTATAATGCTGTGCCTCTTTAGCCCCACCTCCCAGACACAGCTGCACGAATCCGGGTATTCCTCCATGGCTGTCCCTCCACGGTCTCTTAAGCAGGCAATCCCATCCCAGGCCTCCCACCACTGGCCTTTGACCACGGCTGGCCCTTCATTGGTATTATATCGCTGCCAAAACAGCCCTGCAGCTTTGCCAGCACTGCTTACCTGTGAGTGATAGGGCACAGCACACATCTCCACCGTCAATTCCTCCCACGGAACACTTAGGTGCACTTATGGTACACCAATGGCAGGCCAACGGCAGCAGGTGAGACAGGGACAGGCACTTGCCTGCAGGATCGTAGCTCGGTGGAGACATGGGAGAACGGCTCCGCTAAAGAGTGCTGACAGGATCCCACCCTCCGAGGAGGTGTGGGGACGGATGGGCTCTCCTTTGCAGGTGCGGTGCAGCCAGAATCTTCCACATACATGCACACACACTGCTCTCTTCTAATCCCCTCTGTTGAGAGTACAGGGCAAGTGCACGTGGTAGCTTCTCCCCAGTCGGAAGCTGGCGTGTGCCTACTTTGCATTCTCCCCCCCTTCCCTGGTCCATGAAAATTCCCCCACTCTCAATGAAACCGGTCCCTGGTGCCAAAAAGTTTTGGGACTGCAGCACTGGCCTCTTTCTTACCTGCTTCTGGTGTGGCTGTGTTGAGATCATTCCAGGTGCCGTGAAATTTTCTGAGGAGACATTCTTGAACTATCAAATGCTTATACAGGTAGTCTTCAGCATATGACCACAATTGAGTCCAAAATTTATGTTGTTAAGTGAGAAATTTGTAAAGTGAATTTTGCCCCCTTTTACAACTTTTCTTACCACATTTGTTAAGTGAATTCTGTTGTTAAATTTGTAAAATATTAGTAAAATAAGTGAATTTGGTTTCCCCATTGACTTTGCTTATCAAAAGGTCACAAAAGGTGATCACATGACCACAGGACACTGCAACCATCATAAATGTGAGTCAGTTGTCAAGCATCCAAATGTAAATCCCAAGACCATAGGGATGCTGCAACGGTCATAAGTGTGAATAATGTTCATAAGTCACTTTTTCCAGTGCTGTTGTAACTTTGAATGGTCAGTAAACAAACTTGTAAGTTGAGGACTGTAGTATTTCCTGAGTTGGTTGGTCTAATCTGGTCACAAAGCCATGCTTTTCAAATATATATATATATATTATTAGTTTTCAGTATAAAGCAAACTCACATACCCAAACAAAACAGAAAGAGAATATAAGACAGGTACATCATTTTGTTACAAAAATATTTCAATATGTGGAATAGTAGATATTAGAGTCCGGACAGGAAAAAACGGAAATTGCACAATATATAAGATAATCCTTTTCTCCCTCATGTTCCTTCCACTTTTATTTTCTCTATTCCAGCTACCGTATTTTTCGCTCCATAAGACGCACCTTTTCTCCCCCCAAAAGTGGGGGGGAAAGTGTGTGCATCTTATGGAGCGAATACTGCCGCAGCCTCCCGCAAATGGCTGGACTGGGGTGGTGGAGGGAACTGCCCATCACTGGCAGAAGTCTCGCCCAGCTTCCCTTGCTGCCACTGTTGTCTGCAGGACACTCGTAATGAGCACTAATTACAACTGTCCTTGGGGCGATAAAATGGAGGGCAGGTAGGAAGCTTCCCCTTAAACCAGGCTTGACGTGGGGCATGGAGCATTTATCACATTGCG
>JANHFO010001103.1:100554-122622 GCA_032468095.1 Pareas carinatus | reverse complement strand
ATTTATCAGAGTAGCTGAGAAGAGTGGTATCATATAAATTTAACAGTAAATTGTTGGCTCATGTTCAGTTTGTATTCCACCAAGATGCACAGATGCTTTTCATGTATTTTGTTTGTTTTGGTGCCTTCAAGTCAGTGTTGATTTCTTGCTACTGCCTGAACTAGTCACTACAGTTTTCTTGGGAAGGTTTTTGGAAGTGGTTTATTATTGCTTTCCAAGGACTGCGAGTGTGTGCCTGGTCCAAAGTCACATAGCGATTTCATGCCTAAAATGGGAGCATAACTCCTGATCTTTTAGTTTCTAGCATAGTGCCTCTTAACTACTACACCAAATTGACTTTCTTTTCATGTGTACTGATTCCCAATATAGATACTATCATCCTATATTCATGTTTTTGATTTTTTTCTATCTAATATAGGGTTCTCCATTTGTTTCTGTTGAAATTCATCTTGTTGACTTCTGCTCATTGTTCCTCTGTAGACTCATTATGTCTTGAGTTCTCAAAAGTATAATTTACTGGATCATAGAGCTTGCTGCTATGGTAGCATTCACCTTATCATTCAATCAGACTGAGGTAATGGTACTTATTGCAGAGAGAACGTTAAATAATATTAGTGTGAATCACTGAAAGCAAATCCTTTGGTGGTTTTCCTGATGATGATACTGAGATTTTCCTTCCATTATTCATTAATGCTTCTGAATATCATTTCTTTAATACTGCCTGATACAGTCTTAAAGATACTGGTGTTTCCACCAACCAATTCAACTCTTCAAATTCTAGCAACAGATTGTATTTTTTACCAAGCAGCCATAGTTCACACTGCAGGTTACCTGTTTGATTATCACCCAGGTCTTCCACTATGACAAATAATGTAATTTCCAGGAGTTGTAAATCAGGGTTGGTACTGATGAGCGTTGTGTCAATGAACCTGATTTTGATTGTGAGTTTTGCAGGTGTTGATATCATTTTTTTACTACTTACTTCTTCTTGTAGAGAACTGTTTTCATTCAATTTGTACGGCTGTCTATATCTCACTAAGTGATTCTTTAAGAATTAAAAAGTAAATTAAATTTATAAATAAAAACAATTACAGTAATACAAAACTTGATAGCTGGGAATAAATCACTCATCATAATCCCAAGAAAACAGTCCTTGCATATACTTGGGGCCCCAGACCTAGGCACAGCTCTTTAAGAGCTTATGAAACGCTACAAGAGTTTAGACCATCCTTATTTAAAGTAGAAGTTGCAATAATTTGTTTAATGACCATTTGAAGTTACAGTGTACCTGAAAAAGTGACTAATGAACAATCCGCACACTTAACAACCATTTCACCATTGCCACAGTCACATGATCAAAATGTGGGCACTTGGTAATGTATTTATGTCAGTTGTTGCATCTCAGGTCATGTGATTGTCATTTGTAACCACCTCAGAGGGCTTCCAACAAGCAAAGTCAATGGGGGAAGCCAGATTCACTTAACAGCTATGTGATTTGCTTAATGATCAAAGCAGAAAGATTGTAAAATTGGGTGTGACTCATTTAATGATCACCTCACTTAGCAACAGAAGTCCTATTCCCAATTGTCATAAGCAGAAGAATATGAATTTACTTACTTAGTTTCTTACTTACTTACAATAATGAACTCAGAACTCTTAGTATATACTTCAGTGATCAGCCAATTGTCTTGACCTTAAATTTAGTGTACTTTAATTTACTTTTAATTGATATTTTCTTTTGGAAATTAAATTCCCATTTTTTTTAATTCAGCGGAGTATAATCACGCGAGGCGTTCCTTATTCTCTGACTTTTATTTCTGATAGTTATAGTGTTTGAAGAAACAAGAGTTCTCACTAGAGATGATTTCTAATATACAAAACAGCATTTTTTTCATGAAAGTGACAAATGCTCATAAATATATTCAAAGTCTTAGCAGTAAGAAAGGTTGTCTATACCTTCTGATTAGTGCAACCCTGTTCTTCTGTGTAATCTAATTTTGTGAAAGCCTCGTTCTAATGTATTTTAGGATGGCAATCTTGGAGTTAGTGCCTTTATCACTAACATCCCCAGTAGTTTTATCTAGTTATTAAGGGGAATATCAGCACCTTTCTAAGCCAAGTAACATTCATCATAAACTTCATAGATAGATGTCTTCATATTTAGAGAAAAATGTTAGAGCATTAAATGGTGTAAACAGAGGAATGTAAGAATAAGCACAGAAGGACAATACTGATTTAGTTCTGCATTCTGTTGCCAGCTATGGCTTTCTATTACTATGTATTGAGGCATCTATATCAGGTTCCCATGCTAGTCAGGCCTATTACAAAATTTGGGAAGTTTTAGAGAACCTGCTTTTCTTGGTGTGCAAGAACCTGCTTTTCTTGGTGTGCAATATTCATTTCTATCAAATGAAATGTACTTATATTTTGCAGATAAGCACAGCATTGGATCAGCTTTTTGCTTGCTGCGAAACATCCCGCAGTTTCTATTCTCCTTTGTTCCTTTCTTCAGACTTTAAAAGCCATCTTAGCATCCCGTTTTGTTGATGGGATTTCCATGTTCAGCAAACAGCTTAAATATTTCTAAAAGTTTTGCTTAAACTATATTTGCTTAGGTAACCAATCCTAGCAGTTAAAGGAACTTTTCTGTAGTCTTCAATTTATTTATGTCCAGACCCTTTAACCCTAACATCATTTACTCCCAGACTGCTGAACTGGCTCACTGGCATTCTTTCTTGCCATTTCTCTGTCTGTATGCTCTATACTTCATGTGTGAATTTGCTATACTTCACCCTAATTGTCCAAGTGATTTTGCTTTTTTAGGTGAAACTGGATATTCCTTTTTCATCCTTCTTTTCAATACTGTCTGTACTACTAGAAATTTCTCTTTACTGTATGAAAATGTATAGGCCTTTCTGTTCAGACTAGGTAAGATCTTTCTGTAAGCCATAGACACTATCTATTGCAGATGTTTATGGGATTTTGTCATATTTTCTAAATAAGTTTGCAAAGTGAGACCTCTGTGGCACATTTTGAGTGTTTCATTGTTAGAGTGGATATACTGAAACACAGCTATCATGTTCTCCATAGCTTTTCTACCAGAAAGCTTTTCTAATCGTTCTGTCATAACTCTTCCCTTATTTAAAACTGTTGACTTGGCATACAAATAAAAACAGACATTATATTTCATGGATTGGCATGGCCTTATTTCTTTCTTATATATTTGCCTTTTTGCCCAACAAGTAAGGTTCCTACTCATCTGTATTTTCTTAGCAGAGACCACAAAGTAAGAGGATAGGTTGGTTGCCTGAAATTGTAGCTCTCTGAGTGGTCATCTGTGAAGTTACACAATCCACCGTTTCTCCTATTGCTTGTTGGTTTTTTTCCCTGTTGGTAATTCTGTTTCCTGTTTACCTGCTGTGATAGTTATTAAGAACTCAGGAGAAAATAGAAATTAAATTGTTGGAATATGCACACTGGGACCATGGGCATGTTTCCCTCAAACTTTCCGTTTATTCTAAAATAGTGTCAACAAGTTCATGTACAATATTAAAATCCATATGTATGATGGTGTAGATGACCACTCAAAGATCTATTGTTACAGGTCAGCAATCTCTCCTTTTTTAATTTCCCCTTTAGATACCCTCAGACCTTCTGGATAAGGAGTTTCTGCCCATTCTACAAGAGGAGCCCCTACCACCTTTGGCACTAGTACCTTTTACAGAAGAAGAACAGGTTAGTTTAAAAATAAAAAAAATAAAAATTGGATATTTTTCACGAGAATTTAATGATAGAAAAGTAGATTATTCATTCATTGTAGCACATTTACCATTCGGGTTAGTAGAATCAATTCAGCTATAAAATATTTGCCTTATTATCATGCATGATAATTTATCCCACCTTAATATTTTACAATTTAAAAATTAAGTAAGTATTCCCATATATTCTAAATATATCGATTGTCACCAAATTTCATATTGACCCGTATTAAAATCAAGGAATTTTAAATGATATTCCAAATATATGAGTTGACCTAAGAAGTCGTTAATGGCATTTCAGATGTTCAGAAAGTTTATTTTCTTGTTTAAACTAACTAATGTATCACAAATTAACAAATATACGGCAGTTCTGGTTTTACAGACTCATTCTACTTAGTAAACCTCATCATGATAAAGTACAATATAGGAATACTATATATATATATCTATTATACACAAACACACAATATTATATATATTATATACCATGATGGCGAACCTATGACACGGGTGCCAGGGGCAGAACTCAGAGTCCTCTCTGTCGGCACCAGTTCAGTCGCCTCAGCAAAGTAAAAAAAACATTTTTAGTAGCAGGTCAGAGGGATGTAGGGCTCCCTTCCCCCTCTCACTCTTCACTTTACCTGCCCCTCTGCCCAGCAGATTTTGTTATAATTAAATAAGCTTTCTTAATTTTGTTACATTAAATAAATGGAAGTTCTCCAATTATTATTTTAAAAATGTATGTATCTTTAAAAAAATTCATATTAGTGGTCTGCTGGATTTAAAATTATGAATCTAGTGGTCCCTGAGGTCCAAATGTTTGGTAAGACAGTGCGGGGGCATCACCAGGAGGGTGCGGGGAGGGGTCCATGTTGCAATGTTGGCACCTGTGATTTATAACTGACTTTTGGGTTGCAGTTTGGGCACTTGGTCTCTAAAAGCTTCACCATCAATGTTATATACACACACATATATACAGAGAGTATATATTTCATTTTTCTTTGCCTTACTTCTTACCAAAATGATTCACATTTAAAAATACAATCTGAAGTCATATATTTGACAATAATTTCAGTAATTGTAGTACATTATTATCATTATCATTTTCATTATTATTCTAACATTGCTATTAGTAGAAACCTGTTAATTTGAAAAGGCATTTGCAGGGTAGATGTAGGAGAAAACCTGGAGGACAGAGGTAAATGTATCGTCTGTTTAGAGTCCTTGCGTTGCCACAAGAGATCCAAACCCCACCCCTTCTTGAATTCTGATAATCTTTATCTAGCGCCAATTTGGTACTGACCATTAGTTGACCAGATTCTTATGTACCGGTTTAAATAAATCTATTCTGCAACTTTATGAATGATCCTGATATTTTGCGCCAAACAAAAGGCGCACGAGATACCACCCAAGTTTATCTAGAGTTGGTTTCCAAAGCCAGAATATCATATCTAAAAAGGTTCCATTTTCATTAGTTACTGCATAATGTCTCAAGGCAGCACATTCTACTGGTAGTCTTAAACTTACAACCGTAATTGAAATCTGAAATAGCAATAGCAATACCACTTCACAGTACTTTGCAGCCCTCTCTAAGCAGTTTACAGAGTCAGCAAATTGCCCCCAACAATCTGGGTCCTTATTTTACTCACCTCGAAAGCATAGAAAGCTGAGTCAACCTTGAGCCGGTAAGAATCGAACTGCTGGCTGGCAGTCAGCAGAATTAGCAAAATTAACCTGCAGTACTGCATTCTAACCAATGCGCCACCCTGGAAATCTGGTCATAAGTCATTATGGTCTTAAATCATGGTACACATGTGACTGGAAGTAATTTTCTAGTATTTTCTCAGTATGGTCATCAAATGAATGCTGCAGTTGTTAATTGAATGCCATGGTCTTTAAATGAATGCTATGGTCATTAAGCAAGCCCATTCATTTGAATGGGATTTTCGTTTTGCAGGAAACTGTCATAAAACATCATCAATCACAGCCACATGACCATAGCAGGTTGCAATAGATCGTAAAGCTGACTTAGTCAGCTTGGAGTCACATGACCATGGGGCATGGCATAACAATTTATGATGGATGAGGATGCTTTACCAATCATAAAGCACTCATTCTGTGACTATTGTAATTTGGAGCAGTCCTAAAATGAACAGTTGTAAATCAAAGACTACCTGTATGAATATCCCATTGTAAAGGTCAACTCACTGAGGGTAAGAAAACTACATATTCTGGAATATTGTTTTCTAGCTTCTTATAGATAGAACATTTGGACCTGGAGTGTAAAAAATACAAAGAACTGGTATCATCCAGGAGGCATTGGAGTTTTATTGTCCTAATATGATAATCTAATTGAACGTCAAAAATCAGTAAGAGCTGATCTCAAAAATATACTTAAAACCTAATTTTTAGTTCGGTACTGGTATTAAAGTATTGATCATTTAAATATGTATATTTTAACTATTTCATCACAGAATTTTGCACCAGCTGAAGTTTATAGAACATTTTCATAGAGAGTATATTAAAATAATTTAATTGGAGATGTCCAAAGTATTGACTAAGTTTAGCAATGTTACACCTTCCCAAGGAAAGGGCATCAGTACTTTCCAGTTTTACTGAAATGTGTTATTTTCAGATGCTGTATAAACATTCAGTCATCTCTTGATTGAAAAGCACTTCTATTATAGCCCTATAAAGAAAAGTCAGCATTTCTAGAATGGATTAATTCTTCCAGGATACATTTCTCTGACCCAATAAATTTTCCCTAACACTACCATACCTATACCTTACTCATTCGAGATTTTAAGATAAAGTTTAGTATATCTACTGTTTCATTTGATCTGATTAAACAACATCAGACTGTTGAGCCAGTATTATAGTTGCCAGCATCATAGTTCAGACATTTAGTTGAAATCATGTTCCTGAAATCTGGAAACAAATGCCTTGACTTCTTGTTGAAGACGTTCCAGAGCAGAACCAGGAAATGAATATAGGAAAGGGTTGTATTAAATACACACTAACTATGCAATAGAGAGAGTTTATTAATAGGCTTACTGACATTTTGTAAAAAGTAAGTCTTTTAATTAATTTCATTAATTTAATGAAATTAACAGATGCACCAGTAATAAGAGCTTCATGCATGGTAATTAGGAAAATTATTTAGTTTGCTCCATTTTCTCAACAGAAGATAGAAGGAAACCCAGGATATGAGAGATAATGAGTTTGAGAAGCACATAATGAATGAATGAATCAAACATAAATGTAGAGTTAAACATTTTCTAGTGTTTCTTGTACTTTCTTTTTTGTAAAAAATATATCCATTATGTTAATACTGCAGATTTTCTCATGCATTGAGGGCATTTTGCATATTCAGGTAATTTTCCGCATTTCCTTAATCATTGCAAAAAAAGTTGTAAAATTGGGTGGTATCACAAGACCTCTACCACAGCTGCCATGAGTTACAAATGTAATTCTCGATTCAATTATGGTCTTAAGTTGAGGATTACCTGCAATTAATTTGATGCCTGAATCATACACCAAAGAGATGTTAGTTTAAATTGCAATTAAATTAAATTATAAAACATGTTTCCAATCTTTTCATTTCATGCATATTAGAGAGAGAAAAATAGGGATGATTAAGTTCAAGATTTACCAACAACACTAATTTAATTGCTAGTTTCACAGCATGCTAAAATCTGTTTATTTGAACTTCAGGATTGTTCAGTCTAACACTGCATTGTTATGTTACTGTAATTATTGTGCTTCTAGGAGCTTCAAGGAGCTCAAAGACATCAATATAAGGGCCTCCCCATATTTATTCACAAAGTATAGGGGCTGAAAGAAGGCTATTGGCTCAGAATTACATAATAGATTCCATGGTTGAATGGGAACTTGAACCTAAATTTCCCTAATTCCAATTCAGTATTTTGAGTACCGCACTACACAGTGAAGGGAAGCACATTTTATATGATACATGCATTCATATCACCATTCTGGTGCTAAAGAACTCTATGACCTTTTCCCAAGCAAGCTCTTTAATCATTATACTACATTGCATATCACACTAGCACTATAGCTGATTTCCTCTGTCATTCTTTAATAAAAAAAAATCATAGCCATGTAGTCATCCAAATGATGTATATCAGCAATCTCCAAGCTTTCTGGCTTTGAGGACCAGCAGGGAGAGGGAAGGGAAGATGGTTCCATGTAAATGGTGAGAGAGTGCACATGCACGCAGCTCAATTTGTGCAAGTGGCAGGCATGTGTGCCCACTGCTTACACAAATGGAGCTGTGTGTGCGCCAAGGCACGCCTGCTCATTATGCTCACAAGTGGAACTGTGCACACATTCGCTCACCACTTCCACAGCCTTGTAGTGGGCCAGGGGTTGGGGACCCCTAATGTATATGTAACTGTTTCTAAATAAACTTTCTTTATAATGGGATGGTGGTAACTGAATTTTAAATTCTTTTGTGTGTAGTTTACCACCGAATCAAAGACTCTATGACTTTATTTGCTTTTGTCATTAAGAATATCCCCATGGCTATTAAGTGAATTATGCAGCTTCCCCCATTGTCTTTACTTATCAGAAGCCCCCTGGGAAGATTGCAAGATTCCTCCCTGGGAAAATGTGACTCCCAGATTCTGCAGCTATTGTAAATACATACTATTGCAAAACGCTCTAATTGTGACCACATAACCAAGGTGGTGTTGCGAAGCTTGTAAGTGCAAAGTCTGGTCATGATTCACTTTTTTCAATGCCATTGCAACTTCAAATGGCTGTTAATTGAATGGTTGTAAGCCCAAGACTACTGGTGACCGCTATTTGGGTACAAATAATCTAGAACTCAATATTGGTTTTACTTGTTATTAGTCTATGGAGATTCTCAGTCATCCAGGTCATGATTGTCCCAAAGATGCTTTTTCAAAAGGCAATTGAACTTTGTTTTTTCCCTTGAAGATGCTTTGGTTCTCATACAAAAAGTTTCTTTAGTTCACAGTTATTGTTTTAGTATTTATTTTTTCTTTTTCTCTTCCCTTTTTTAAACTAAGATCATTTGCATTTATTTCAGATAATGATAAATAGTGGTGATATTAATAAAATTATCAATATTTTAAGTTTTGCAGTGATTTGCAGTTATTTCTAACATGAGTTTGTTTTATTTGATCAATTATTTAATTATTCAAATAATGAAACAATAAATTTTAAATTTAATTATAAATTTTGTTCATTTACTGATATTTAATTTTCTATTCATTTCCTTTCCTAATTTACTTTTTTGTGTGCATTAATTTATTTCAGTCTTAAATGCTTAAATTTTTTTTTAAATAAAAAAGATTAATAGTCCAGTCATCATTCATCTGCTTTAGTCATTACTTACTTAATATGGATTTGGTGCTTTGCTATGTTTTCAGTTACAGAATAGTATTGAAGTTGTGTATGAAATATGTTTTAATTTGATGATATCTTCAGAAATGTTTTTGTTACTTATTTCTTACTTTTGGCAGAGAAATTTTTCAGTATCTGTAAATAGTGCTGCTGTCCTACGATTGATGGGACGAGGCGGAGGAACAGTGGTAGGGGCTCCCCGAGGTCGAAGTTCCTCTAGAGGTCGAGGTGAGATAGTAACAAAATGTTATTTCTATGAGCTTTTTAAAGAATTGAACCAGATATCTTTGTTATAAATACACCATATATTTTTTTCTATCTATGAATGAATGAATGAAAACCAAAAGTTAAAAATAATAAATATAAGCCAATACAGAGAATGTACCCCAAACATTTGTTACAAAGTTAAACATTTATAATATGAGAAGAGATAAGTTTTATAGTACTGAAGGGTAATTCATAATGTTTCCAGCCAATGCTCAATTGTTCCAATTTACTAATATTAAACATGTAATCTATCTAGAAATAAAGATAAATTTCGCAAACATATTTCTAAATGTTCCAATCGTAATAAACAATTTCTGCCCTCCCTGAATAGCATAGTAATCTAAAACTTGCCAAATGAGAATCTGGTATTCCTCTCACAGCAGTGACTATGAAATATGAAATTGGGAATTGTTTTGGTCTTTCCCTTGTCATGGTCAGATCCCACTCAGATTACCATGGGACTCTCTTGCACCACCAAGCACTACAGGGAGTCCAGACTATTAGATCAACCTGCCCCAGCAAGTGGTGGACCCTGATGGATTTCAGAAGGGGTTGGGGGTTGTTCCCACTGGTCTGTTGCATCTGAGGTGTTGCTTACCACTTGGAATATGATAGTGGCTGAGGCCTTGGATCAGATCGTATCTATGCGAGCTATTCCTTCTCTTTGATCCCATCATTCCCTGTGGTTTATGGAGGAATTAAAGTAGATAAACAATAATATAACAATGTGGCATCTGCATGTGTTGGGTGGGAGGGGAGTGCATGAAGGGAGACAATCTCATTGTACACATGTTGTACAATGACAATAAAGGTTTCATTTCAAGATGAAATGAGAGAAGAGACTGGCATTCTACAGGGAATGAACCTGACCAGATATGGGTTAGAACCACAAGAAGGCCTACCTTTTGGTGGTAAAAATGACAAAGCATCAATACCTCTCCAGATTTATTGTGTCTATGGATAGCCATCTTGTGGTCCTGTTTAATGTGATACTACCCTCATGGGTAGAGGGGGCTCAGAGAATCCCTTGCAGGAGTTCTGGTGATATTGCAGGTCTAAGGGAGATGCCTGGTCTGTCTTGCCTGGTTATTTGGAATCAGTTTGAGCATACTGGGTCTGTCAAAGTGTACAGGCTCCTTATTTAGGTTCTTGCCTCTCCTGATTGTTAAGGCTGCCAGATTTTTTGAAGGGGGTTGTCGTGTGAGTGGATTTTAGCACTAATATATTGCTCAAGTGAAGTTGTTTCATTATTTCTTAAGAAGGCCTTCTCAAGAAGCCATCACTGTTCTGGACAATTCTTTGTCTAATATCTAACCTCCCTTTTTTGGAGAAGGTAATTGGGAAGCTGGTTGTGCAACAGTTTTAGAGGACCTTGAATGAAGTAGATTATCTGGATCCTTTTCAGTAAGAATTCAGATATCGATATGAAACAGAAATTGCATTGGTTATGCTTTTGGATGATCTCTGACATGGTGGGATGAGGATTGTGCATCTATTTTTGCCCTACTTGACCTCTCTGCAGCTTTAAATACTATTGGCATGGAATCCACCTGGATTATTTCAGGACATTGGATGTGAGTGGCATGGTGTTGTGCTTGTTCGCCTCCTTTTTTCAGAGTCGATTTCAGTCAGTGGTGATTGGGGGAGATATCCTGCCCTTGGTCCTTACAGTCTCAGGGGCCGGCTCCTATTCATTATCACCAAGACCACTGGATGAGCTCATCCATCACTGTGAGATAAGTTGTCAATCCACTGATGAGATCCCACTATACATCTCAGTCCTAGCCAAATTAAATGATACTATGTTCATTTTATCCCAGTACCTGAGGTACAGAGATTTCAGATGAACCCTGGCAAGACGGAGTGCCTTGCCAGGGGCCCATCACTTCTAAGATTGCAACATCTTTGTTACTGGATGTGGTTACACTGCCCCAGATAGACCCCATGTGCAATCTGGAGGTTCTTGTAAGCTTGCAATTCCTACTCAAAGAGCAGATGGCAGTCATGACTAGAGTTAGTGGTGCACAACTTTGCATTGTGCACCAATTGTGGTTGTTCCTAGATTGACGGATTCTACTCACAGTCACTCATGCAATAGTGACTTTTAATTAAACTACTCTAATGTACTCTACATAGGGCTGCCATAAAGAGTATCCAAAAGCTTCTGCTGGTATAGAATGCAGCAACACAGGTAGTTCTTTCTTGAAGAACACATTTTACACCTCTGCTCTGTGAGCTGCATTAGTTGTCAGTCTATTTCAAAGTATATGACAGGGAGCCAGGCTATCTATAGAACGGGCTTCATCCCAATACATATAGGCCCATTCCACTCGGTCAGGCATTGAAGTTATGTTGTTGTAGACCCTGTCAGTTCAAGAACTCCGACCCATGGAGTCTAGGAGGAGAGTCTTCTCTACCGTTGCTCCTTATGGAATATTCTTCCTGTGAAGATGAGGCAGGCCCCCACTTGCCTGGTCTTCTAAAAGAGGTTTAAGCATGTCTTTGCTGCCTTGTGTAGAGAGTTCAAAGAGAGTCCCATACAGCTGTGTGGTTGGTCAATGCCACAAGAGTCTTCCCTTTGCCTTTGTCAGCTAATTTTTAACAGGGTTTAATTATTCTTGCCTCCTTTAATACATCTTAAGAATAGTTTTAAAAATTTAACTCTTTAACATTTTAATTTTTATATACTGTTTTCATATTTTGATGTTTTGTTGTACGTCGCCCAAAGTCCTTCTTTGAGGGAGATGGACAGTTCAGAAATGCTGTGCTATATGAAGCCCTACTCTCTTTTTTTTGCTGCTTTTAATGTCCACCCTAAGTATTTCATTGCTGAAATTTGGCAGCAGACTACCTAATAATAGCAGGACAATTTCTGATTTTCAGCAGAAAATAAAATGTTTGCAAAACCATCTGACAAGTTTAATCTTTTTATAAAATGTAAACGAAATATAGCTTAAAATCCAAGTCCAATTCCTGTGAAATTACAGTGCCGCCACCTCACTCACTTCAGTTCATAATTGAATCTGCTTACTTCTATGTTAAGGAGTGTTTCTATGATTAATCAGCAACCACCCTCACCCATTTTCTTGTCTCTTTCTCTAAATCTATTTATATGGTGCTCAGCACCACAAATATAATCAAGACGCTTTATCATTTTTTAAAAATAAATAATAAATGTTACATCAAGTCAGGCTGAAGAAAATTGATCTTCTTTAAATGCTGGCATGTTGATGTTGCAGGACTTGACTTTACTTGCTTGTTTCATCAGAGATAGAAGAATGAGACAGGATGTTTGATTTGAGAAATGGAAGAGTAATATATTGAAAATGTTTATAAAAATAAAACAGATAGTCATGGTGGGATAAGTGCTGAGATCTCAGCACTGTCATATTGCCAACAAATACTTTTCTTTGATAAATTGTCAGTCGTGGTCCAGCGGTTGACTGTATCTCATGTAGGTTAGCTGGGTAACCTTGAATTCAGCAAATGAATACATTGACAGAAAGGGAGTTGAATGTTCTGTATCTAAATGGAGAATATCTACATAGAAATCACATAGGCTGTGAGTGGGTTAGATAGGGAATCAATGCCATGCTTTCTCAACTTGAGTGCCTTTCCTATAAAGGGACATTAGTAAGAGCTGAGCCCCTATATCCAGAGAGCATCGAATTAAGGAAGACTTGTGTAGAAAAATGTGATGAATGATGAAGATGAATTATATTTTCTCACCTTTCCTCCACTGAAATTGGTAGGGAGCTATAAAATTTGTACCTTTTAATTTGTCTCATCTGTATATCCTCTAAACGAATATTTGAATTTAGTTTTGAAAATTGTGAAAGGTAATGAAGAAACAGATCTGTTTTATTTTTTAGGCAGAGGTCGAGGAGAAAGTGCTTTCTACCAAAGAAGTTTTGACGATGTGGAGGGTGGATTTGGAAGAGGAGGAGGCAGAGAAATGCATAGATCACAGAGCTGGGAGGAAAGGTAATTCTAAAATTGTATACAGTATAATGAAATTGTTTCCTTTTTCAGTGGGAAGAGTCCTGGCTCTGCTTTGATGTTCATGCCTCTTGAATATATATTTCCAAGAATATATATTTTTAAAAATATTGAATCTACAATGTGACCAAAGCTTGTCTATATTTGTGTATACTAAAGTATGCTTTATTTTATTACAACTTGTTTATTTTAATGTATATTATACTGAGTAATTTTACTTCAGGTGAAGAAATGAATGAATGTATTACCAGATTTAGTACTGGTAGTAGATCCTATCACAGGGTATATTCATAATAAAAGTTTTGTTTAGTTAGCATTAGAAATAGCCCTAAGATTTTTATTATTCTCAAGAAGTATGAAATCATGAGATCCAGACTATTTTGTAAAATGTAGTACTTTCACAAGATTTAAAAATATTTAGTTACGTATATTAATTAAATGCAAGGTACTATGTAGTATTGGTGACTTAGAAAATTACATTAAAATGTTATTCCTTAGAAATTAAAGAAATAATTTTGAAGTTGATGGTTTCTCAGGAACACAGATTAATACTTGCTGCCATATTTAACCAAGAGCATGGACAGCAATTGAATTTCTAATAGCTGCTGTGCATGCAGGAAATCTGTGTTGGTATTCAACAAACAGAACAGCATGCAAACTCAAAAGGACTTTAGATTTGTTTCAATAGCAGATATATCTGTACAATTAGAAAATGTCATGTGAATCTGTAGTACAAAGAAATAAACAATTATATTATGGGAGAACAACATATTGAAAATAATTCATATATAATTTAAATAATATAAGGAGAAAGAAAAGGGTAATTGGTGGAGAATTCTGTTCACATTGGTTACATTTGATCTTATAGAAACATGCAGAAAACAACAAAAAAGCATCCGTGTTCTATTTACATTCTGCATTAATGTGTAGTAAAATAGAATAAATATATTGATAATATGAATTAATTCTAATAACCTGTTTAATATAACTAAATATTGAACAAATTGATATAATTCAAGTGTTTTAATACGTTCATCTCCAGAATGGTTTTCTGTCTCCATTTCTAGCTTGAGTTTTCTTCTAAGCTTTGAAAACGAAGTATTTTTCCTGAGAAAGCATTTTTGTATATTTGTTTTTTTTATTTTTTTTTTAGGGGAGACAGAAGGTTTGAAAAAACAAGCAGAAAAGAACCAGGTATGTGGGATCTTTTCTCTGAAAACTTTAGAACTGTAACAGTTGATATTCTCTGTAGTCAGTAGCTATTACTTGAATTCATATATTTGCATATGAAATTATCCAATCCAGGAATACAATTTCCTTGTGTGAACAACCTTCCCATCTGGGCACTTCACTTATTTGGAGTATTTCCAGATTAGGAAATGCTAAGTTTCAAAGCCTTTAAATAAATTGTATATTGTAATTTGAAAAGAATGAGAAGATTCTGTCTGGGAAATACTGTTGCGCACTGTATTCTTATCACTGAGGTGCCTTACTTACTAGTCAGCTCTAAGCCATGAAAGTCACTGGATGACTGTGACCAAGTCATTCTTTCTTAGCCTGACCTATCTCACAGAAATAATAGGTATGCTTAAAAAAGGAAAGGCAAAGGGAATAGGGAATGGCCTTGAAGGACAACAGGAAGATCTATTACTAAGATAACACTCAGACAAGCACAGCTTGAACCCATTTCAGGAAACAAACTTAAGAAAATACATCAGAATCCATCCCTACTTTACATGAGTATAAAGCAAGGAAGGAGAAAAGCATATTCATACTTTTAAGATTTTGTTACGATATCTGTTCTAATAAAAGGAGTTTTCAACCCGTATGGTATTTGTTTGTTAATCAAATATAGGACTGACATATATTATGGTAATTTGAGATCCCAAGCAAAGGAAATATTCAGTTCAACTGATTTTTTAAAAACCACTGCTAAGGTTTCTAGAATAAATACTAAGAACCTTATTACCTAAAAGATACATCAGCATTTTTCCATTAATACATGAATGAAAGCACTAAGAGGTCCAAGAATACTTTAAAATCTAATGAATTATAAGAAGAAACCAATGAAAGCAAGGGATTGAAATGGAGACAGGATTGGGGAACAAACTACTGCTTTCTTCTTAGGGGAAATGAAAATTACTCCACTCTGCTCTATTTTGAAGTATAGGGTAAGTGCAGATTCTCTTGGCAAGTGAAGACTGTCAGACCAGAAACTTTACAACACTCAGAAGAAAATCTTTATGTCAAGGTAGAATATCAGTTATAGGCACATAGAGGTGATAAACTAAGAGAAAGAGACTAGCATGCTAAGATTTACACATTCTTATCAGGGAGTAAAAGTTACTGAACTTAGTGGGATTTATAAATAAGAAAAAAGTGTATCTTCTCCATTGTCCATAGAATAAAATGAATTAAGCAGATTTATTCCTAAAATAACAATGTTCTCTGTATACTAATGTAGTAAAAATCACTAAACTTATTGAAGTTTACTATAGAGTTGGCACTTGTAGTTTTAGGTTTGCTTTATAAAATCTAAGCCAGATTTCCAGAAACAGTTTCTTTTTTCTGTGTAAGTATATATATTTAATTTAATTTTAAGATTAAAATGAATTTTAAATAATTACTGATTAAAATTATTTGGCTGTAAAATAAGATATTTAATTTGTAAAATTGTTTTTGATATATATTGATATACATATATATATTGATATACATATACATATATACACAAGCACACAAACACACATACATAGGCAATTTTATAAATCAGTAATTATTTTAATCAGTAATTATTTAAGATTAATTTTTCATGCTTTATTGAATGTGGTTTCTATCGTGTATATATAAATACTCATAAGAATTGCATTGCATATACAAATTTTTATGGAAATGAATGCTTTATGTTGACTTCTGTAGCAATTGGCAATCCTACTTGACAAGATGAGATAGCTAAGCAATGTGAAGTATTTTTGTGTGAAAAATTTCTCTTATGGGAAGGATTGTCTTAAATCCAAGATCATCTTAATTTCAAATAAATGTTGTAATTATTTAAGATGTAATCCTGAATTCCTTTGCGGCTTAAAAATACCTCTTTTAATTATTAATGGGTTGTTTTATTTTAGAATACATTTTCCTATTTTTTTCCATACTAGTCCTATTACAGTAGGGTAATTCGCAAAGTTATATTGCACAAAGTCAAAGCTTTAAGCTTGAATAAGGATTTTAGCTAGTTTCAGCAACAGAATTAAATTATATAAATATCTGTGGCTATTTGTAGTAATCTCTAAATCATGCATTCAAGGTAGAATATAACTGGGTTTAGCAAAGCTGATGTTAGAATTAGAATTATTGCTTTATGTTTGAAATCTGAATGCCATTTGTACTTGTTAGTGCTGAAATTGTCCCACCAAATGTATATTTTGTTTTCATCATAAGCAGTTTTCTACAAGACCTTTTTAACAGTATCTCAAATTGTTAAATGTTGCATTACAAGAGCAGTTTGCTTCTGTTAACTAATATATAAATTGTAAAATACTTTTGAGGTAAATAAAATTAATGTTCCTACTTGTATAAGAATTTAGAAGCATGTGACATTTTATCTAAATTGTTTACTTGTAGATTGAATATTTGCTTTTGTTTTATTCTACGTATCTATACATTAGAAATTCTGTAAAATTTAAATATTATAAAATTAGTATAGTTAAGCTGGAATTTGATAAAAATTGGGTATATAGATCAAAAGCAAAAGGCTATATAATCACTGTGTTGTAGAAGGGAGATAGTTCTTTAAAGTAATGGATAGAAAGATAAAGTACAAATGCAATTTAATGAATATTCAAAGTGATAATTACTATTGCTGTTTGGTTTCTGCATTGAGCTAAGCCAAAATCACAGTACCCAGTAAATGAAAATAGTAAAACCTCAGCACAGACAAGGGCAAAATTACTTCCAAAACCTTGTAAGAGAACATGAATTTAGTTGTATATTGTGATGATATTCCAGATTATTTTTTCTAAACATGTTTTGTCATGACTCTCACTTCTCTTTTCTTCAATAGTAAAACACATTTTTCCATTCTAAGAATATGGTATGATTACTCTTAAGATTACATACATGAATATCATTAATAACCTTATTAAAATACTGAGTCACAGATGCCTTAAAAACCTAGCAACTTGGAATTGACAGCTAACGTAATTGTGAAATTAATTAATTGTCCAGAATCCTACCATGTCCTCAGTTGACCATAACTTCCATAATTGTCAGGTATAACTCATTCCTTAGATTTGGGGGAATAAGAATAAGCTTCATAAAAAGTGCTTTATAATTGGTAACAAATCTTAACAGTAAAACAAATCTCAACAGCAAAACCAGTATATACACATAAATACATTTATCCAAGTTCAAGAGCAAATAACCGTAAATTAGAAATGAAGCCATTTGAAAGTAAAAACCATCAAAACCTATACCATGTTCTTCTGAGAAGAATCTTTGTAATCATTCTTTACATAAAAGCACTTGGAGGTTCTGATGATGCTTTGTAGTTTTTCTTATGTGTGTATACATAGGAGCTATTGACTTCTCCAGCTGAAAAAAGGTTGAAAATCCACAAAAAGATTCTGTTAAACTTAGAAACAGCAACAGTATTAGTTTTGAGAAATTGTTCTGGTGGTAATCATGAATCAGTTGGCATAAAGTCTAATGCTCAAAGTTTGGTAATTAGATTTCATGTTTGCTCAATTATTTTGTAAAGTCAAATGTTTATCTGCACTTAATGAACGTAGTATAGAAAGATAATTGTGGGAAATAGTAGGCCTTTCTGATGATAGAATTGTCTTGCAAAACAGAATTATTCTTGACAGAAGAATTATGAATACATATTGATAGTTTCCTGATGTCTGCTAATGTCCCAATGCAGAGTATTAGAGTCCAATGTATCTTAAAATTCTTATCATTCACTTTCATCACAAAACTGCCTAGGGATGTTGAACTTGTTCTTAGCTGCTGGAACAAAGAGATTTGGCAAATGCTTGCGATTTTCCTTAATAAACAAGCACAGCAGGATTGCAATCTCAGTGCCACAGAAAATACTAGCAACATTCTTCATAGCATGTTTAGGCATCAGCATATTCTGTTGTAACTGTATAGCAAGGGAAGGTTAATTTGAGGTCCTATGTGACCTTGAGAATTTCAGGTGGCTATTCTTTTTAGAGGAACTTTAATAAAGTTGTGTCCATTTTACCATAGTATTTACCCTCATGTCATTCAATTAGATTCCTTGAACAACTCTCTGAATGTAACAGCCTTCTATTTTAGGTCAGTGCAGTTTTAATCATAGTCCATTGAATTCGGCAGGAAGTGTTTTTTGTTGTTGTTTTCTAAGAATTTGTGCAATGGTTCTTGGCCCTGACTCTTTTGTGCAGTTCTAGTGGCTCATCCAGTAACATGAGTACTATGCTCTTTGTTCTGCATATTCTGCACAAAGTCGAAGGTAATCATAGAATAAAACAAACATGAGAAGGTAGAGAGGATAAAGACAGCTTCGATGTGATAGTGGCATTTCATAGTGTTTAAAAAGTGGCACACATTCACAATTTATTTTGTCATGTGAGTCTCACAGATTTGGAAGCTGTCAATGTGCTGTCCATTGATGCGGATCTCCATTTCAGGCCGTTTTGAACATTTAGTATCTGTTGCTGGAAATTCTGGGATTGTTTTATCAAAATTGTCCATTTTGATTTGATACTCCCCTTTGGCACCACGAGCAAGCATAGATGCAAAGTGATGATGTAATACAATCTCTGATGGGAGATAGGATGTCCTCCTTTGACATGTTTCCCCTGTGCCCTCTTGTGTGGCTGAAAGGAAGACCACTAGCTCAAAGTGATGATGAGCCTCCCTTTGTAAAAGAATGGCTAGAGGACTCGATGATGTAATAGAATGGTAATACGTCAAGGGAAAAATGAAAAATGGGCACTCTTTGGAAGTTATGCTATCCACATGAAAATCCACAGTAGTTTGATGGAATTGTTCAGTTTCACGTTCTTCATAAAGAACTGCAGAGATCCGAACACTGGTGAGTGGACTTGGGCGAGTATTAGCCACTTGGAACATTAAGTATGGCTTTCCTTCTTTGTGTGTCACCACTGCAAGATAAGTGAACCGGATGGCTAGGGCTCGATTCTTTGGTCGGGCAATTTTTGCTACAAATGCACCTAAATAGAAAGAGAATTTAAATATAGATCATGCACGTAGATGTAATTTTTTGGTGCTAGTTGAGAGAAATGAAGCACAAATAAGCATATCACATTATTTGAAGCAGAAAAATATAAATGAATGTCAGCTTTAAATGTTGATTAAAATATAAGTTAATATTTATTTTTAGGACAAGAGCTGTTATTTCCTATGATATAATTTTTCAAACTAATGTTTTGTATCATCTCCCAGATTTGTGCTGCAATATGGTAAACCATTTCTTACTTATTGATAATATGAAAATGTTTTTCTCTAGTTATTGTTTCATTTTACATTATTATAAATAAATTTGTGTATTTACAATGAATATATGTATAGTAGAAAATTACAAACATTGACCAGAAAATATACATCTATGCAATAGAATTTATAGAACAAGTCTTACCTGTATTGTAATTAATACTGGATTCAAAGTCCCTCAAATAATCATCCTTTTTGATTTAAAAAAAAGATGTACTAAGCATATTCGCAGAGAAACGTCTCATTGAATTAAGTAGGATTTACTTTGTTTGTACAGCTGCTTTGCATCTTGTTAGTTTTAAACCATTTAATTCTGTGGGGGCGGACCCCATCTGTACAATAGATAACATTGCTAATTTAAAATCCTTTGTACTATTATTTTACTAACATAAAATGGAAATATAGCTTGTCAAGCTGTTCTGAAAATAATGTTTTTAATTGTCAGCAGCATAGCCTATTCCTCCATTCTTTTTTCTAACTTCACAACAGAATTTTCATATGAATCCTACCATTAAAGCACTTAGTTATGAAATAATATCTATTTACCTGTGATAAAGGCCTCCAGCATTAGACCCAGTACCATTTGTATAGCAAGTAGAGCAATTGCACTTGGACAGTCTCCACTTGGGAACATTGTGCCATAACCGATTGTGAGCTGTGTCTCCAGTGAAAAGGAAAAAGCAGCTGTAAAGCTAGTGATGTACTTCACACAAATAGTATGGTTTGCAGGTGGGGCATCATGATCAATCTCCAGATCCCCATTCATTTTAGCTAACAAGTACCAGAGAATTGCAAAAACAAGCCAATGGAGGACAAAAGAAGCCGAAAATACCAACATCATCCATCTCCAGCGCATATCCAATAGTGTTCCCCACGCATCTTTTAAATATGCAGTTCCTTTTCCTTGGGCACCATCTATCTGGAGTGTGCTACGTCCATCTTTAGTGACTATCCTTGGGTACCGTTCAGTCAGGAGAGGAGCACTAGGTTTGGTGTTGTTGCCTTCTATCGCTTCTGTCCTCATCTTCTGAAAATGAAAAGTAAAAAACTGAGACGCTTTATTTATTCGCATGACGATCAGAGATTCTGATATATTGGCAGTGGACTAGATGCCACATGCAGCTAGCCAAGGAAGTTTTTAAAAACATGCACTTCTGGGAAAATTAATTTTGGAGAGCCAAGTTAGTCACGATGGAATAATTGTTACCTTAAAAAGCAAAACAAAACCCTAAATGTCAGATGACTTCTTCAGACTTCAAATTTAGAAATGTTAGCCAATTTCGATTTACTTGTGTGTCTAAAGGTTTAGTTCTAAAGTAGAAAAGGAGTATTGCAAGTGTGTATCATCTGAATTAAATAATGTGTTTATGAAACAAAGTATTCTATAATAGCTATTTATAATATAAATTCTATTCTGTATATAACTCTTGATGGCAATCTTAAGGCTGTCATATCACACCTGTTGCATAAAATTTCCCTCACAAACTTCTGTGAGTTTACATTTTCACTCCTTCCAACCATGATATTCTTATTGTCTAGAATTGTGGTACCTGGGATGTAGCCTCTTCTGCTGAACATACTCAGGGCACTGCTGATGTAAAGCTGTATTAAAAAGGGGACAGAGAATAATACGGAAAATATTATGCAATTATATCAACTATTAAAAAGTCCTGAGGAAAAAAATGCCAATGCTAAATTCCAAATTTGCCAAAGAGAAACAGGAATGAGGCTTCTCTTATATTTTATTTATATATATGTATTTAATGTTTAGTCAGGTTTCCAAAGCAAATTAATTCCTATGGGACCTATAGATGTTAAACAATTTTCTATGGCAGAAGCTCATTCATATTTTTAAAAGGAGCTCATAAAATTTCAGAAATATAAGAAATATCCAGTTAGAGTTTCATGTTGCTAGAGACTTTGGAATAAACTTGCAAACCAAACATTGTTTCCGCGTTGTTGTCAGTTGTTATTTATATGAATGACATATGCACGAGAAGGGCAAGAAATTCCATGTAAATAAATAGATAATTGTGTGTGGTAGTTAGTGCAACGTATAGATTTTGCTTGTGCTTCAAGTGTCTTCAAAATTAGAGGTTTTGGCAAGGCTAAACTAAATGTCACATTGTTTTGCTTCCTCATGATTACTTCTTTTGAA
>JANHFO010001103.1:62214-80837 GCA_032468095.1 Pareas carinatus | reverse complement strand
GCTCCGCGGGACGCTCCAAAGCCAAAGGATCGCTCTGCAGGCTGAATTGGCGCGTTCCCAGCATCCCGCGCCTTATGGTCTGGAGCGCCTTATGGTGCGAAAAATACGGTAATTATTTTATTGATTCAATTTGTACAGCTAACCAACTCAACCAAGTGACTCTGGGCGCCTTACATTCTAAAATTGTAAATGAATTAAAACAAATCTAAAAAAACATTAAAACAATAAAAACATCCACAAAATAAATACAAAGAGCACATGTGACAATTACTCAGCTAATAAACATTCTGAGGCCCAGGTACAATTGTACTGCTGTGAAGAATGTTGGACACTATTTTCATTTTTTTTCTTCAATGGTTTCCTTTTTTCACTTTTTATTTCTTCTTTGATTTCTTTCTTTTATCTTATTTAATTTATATTGGTTTCTTTGTTTTTATTTTGTTTAATGATTTTAACAAGAATTATATTAAGATTTACTCAAATCATGTTTAAAAAAACATTAAATTGTAAGATATTGACCTGCCTCTTTTCAAGAATATACAATAATATAACCTGCAACGCTTTGCCTGCCTCATTCTTATGCAAATTAAGTCACAGATGCATAGTCATCTTCAAAACAAAACTTTGTAATAAATATGTCAGTTACATATATTTTCACAGAATATTTTTGCTGGCACTTCATCCCAAAACAAGGAGGGACTTGATAATAGAATCAGAAACCACAAATTATATACCATACTTCAGACTCCAGAAAAAGAGGAATGTTATCTAGTGGAGAGAAAGAAGAGACTCTCAACCTTGGAGTAGAGTAAATACTCCACAAAAGGAGTATGATTTCTCCTTTTGTGGAATGATAGAGTGCTTCTGTCTGATCTCAAAAGAAAGTACAAACATTTTCTGATAATCCTCCCAAAATAAAAGTTATCATAGTCTAGTGAAATCATCCTATTACCCTGTTTCCCCAAAAGTAAGACATCCACCGAAAACAAGACCTACTTACAGTTTTGTCTCTCCCTGAAATATAAGGCATCCTCTGAAAATAAGACCTCCCCGATAATAAGGCCTCGGACCTCCGGTTCTGGGCGGCCTCGGTGGAAAAATAAGACATCCCCTGAAATAAGACCTAGCACATCTTTGGGTGCCAAAATTAATATAAGACAGTGTCTTATTTTCGGGGAAACGCGGTAGCATAGACTGATTCATATGACTGAAAAGATAATGAGGTTTAACAATTCTATGAACTAAATAAAACTACTGGACAGTGATGAGTTGATTTAGTTTTTGTGGACTTAGTTGGAGACCACAGGATACAGGTAGTCCTTGATTAACAACAGCAATTGGAAATGCGATTGCTGTTGCTAAGTGATGCGGTTGTATAGTCTGATGTCATGTGACCTCATTGCTTAGCAATGGCAATTCCAAGACTCTCACTTGCTGTCATAAAGCAAAAATTGCAGTTTGTTTAAACAAGGACCTCATGTGACCACCTGCTTCTCCATTGACTTTGCTTATGAGAAGTCAGCAGAAAAGGTTACAAATTACAATCACATGACTGTGGGATGCTGCAATGTTAGAATTGTGAGCTGTACACTAAGCACCTGGATCGTGAATGCTTGACGGGAGAAAGGGTTTGCAGTGGCCAGAACTCTAATAACCCATCATACTCGTCATTTGTTCAGTGCTGTTGTAAGTTTGAATGTTCATTAAATGAGTGGTGGTTCTACAAGGACCACCTGTACTTATATTACTGTGGCTTTAATCAATAGTAATTTGGGGGTAGCATTTTTTGGAATGGTAATAATAATTTATGAATTGCCTCTGTCAAAGTGGACCATAAACTGTAGTGGCGTTCTGAAGTTCTGTCACTTTGTCCTCTCTTTTCCCTATCCTCTTTTCCTCTATCCCTTTCTCCTTCCAAATAAGTTCTCGCCCTATGGAACTCTTTTGTAAAGTTACTTTCCCGCCCCCCTTAGACGGCCCTCGTTCTGCAGGCTGGAGAGAGCACATGGAACGACGGCGAAGATTTGAATTTGATTTCCGAGACCGAGATGATGAAAGGGGTTACCGCAGAGTACGATGTGGGAGTGGCAGTATAGACGATGATAGGGATAACCTTCCTGAATGGTGCTTAGAAGATGCTGAGGAGGAAATGGGGACTTTCGACTCATCTGGAGCATTCCTGTCCTTAAAGGTAAGGAACTTTCAGTTGATTTGATATGTGACATGAATTATGTGTAGCTCGTATAATAAATTTTGATGTATATATCATCCTTAGAAAGTTCAAAAAGAACCAATTCCTGAGGAACAAGAAATGGATTTCCATCCTATAGAGGAAAGAGAAGATCAATCGGATTCAGAAGAAAATCATAATGAAGAAGCCAAAGAATTAGATAAGATCCTTTTGAGAGAAGGAGTTAAGACAGAGCGAATAATAGCACGTAAGAGGGATTTATCAGATTTATGCTTCATCTGTTGTTTCAGACTGGCCAATTACTTACTTAGGTTTAATCATTTCATTTCAGATGTAATAGAAGAAACAGGGAAAGAATCTTCACCGTCTACCAGATCAGGTACCTCACCAAAACCACAGTCACAGGAGCCATTACCAATAAGCCTGATTGAAAGGAAGGAAGACTGTATTCCAGAAGCAACAGAAACATTAGAATTTGAGGAAAGTAAAATGGAGAATATTCCATCATCCAAAGTGCCCAATAGAGAAGGTAATCAAAATAAGTGTGGAAGATACGCGAAGTTTAAATATCGTTGAAATTGGAACCATCTGAAAAATAGTTCAGAAAGAATATAAATATGGTTTAAGCAATCTTGAATGATTACCAACAATGTTAACTGCTTCATTATAACAGTTTATTCAAATATTGATATAAAGCAGCACTTCACTCTTGGATAGATCTTTGAAAACCTCTTCCTATTTAATGTGATTTTGGGTATATTTCATAGATGACATGTGCTGCAAAAAAGTTACAAATTTTGAGAGACTGACTGTAGATATATTTTCAAAAAATAAAAATAAGCTGGTTAATACATATTTTGTATGCATTATTCATATTTTGTATGTATACATTGTGTTTAATACAATATATATGGTGGTAGCTTTATACCTTATGAAGATTGCCCTGTCCCCCAAAGCCAGCTGTAGAGAAATAGTATTTTTTAAACATTGACATGTGGATGGTGAATCTAGGAATAATAATAACAATTAAGCCAGGACCTTGGGGAGCATCTGATAGGTGGACAAAAATGCTAAATCCACTCTGAACATCTGCCTAGCTGTGCAACCAAACATAGTATATTAAATTTATATGCCACCCAAATCTCAGTGGTTCTGGGCAGCTCACAGCAATCAAAGAAATTTAAAATCAATAAAGAATAAAAATAAAAAATGGCAAGTACAGTGAAGCAAGGTATCTCACTCTCCATCACCAAAGGCCTAGGTGAACAGCCAAGTTTTCAGATAATAAGTAATTATGAGTCAGATTTGACCTGCAAATTGTTTCTGGCCTATCAGTAGTATAACATATTTATTTTCTAGATTTTAACTCTAAAATTAAGGTATTAAGATATTGTTCAGTCAATATCATGAAAGCTAGCTAAAGTATGTTAAGTGTAGGAAGCTCAAAAGCTATTTTTTCTGTTACTTTCTTTAAGAATGTATATGGGGGAGGCAGATATAAAATGATAGAAAAGAGAATGCAATTTTCAATGAATTATGTAATACTATACAAAATAATTTTGTATCTTGTTATTTTCCTTCTGCTAGACTCTCCTTCTACTGTCCAGTCTTTGCCACAAATTCCTTCAGAAGTAGTTTCCACTATCCCTCCTTCAGATTCTAGTCCAAATTCTGCCTTAAGATGTGTTCAAGCGTCAGTTATGGCTGCTCCTGGTATGGGAAATGCTCTCACTGATCCTGATGATGAAGAGGGCCTCAAACATTTAGAACAGGTAAAAACATCTATGACTTGCATTTTGCTATTCAGTTTAGCCCCAGAACCTCAATCTTTCCTTTTGCGTCAGATAAATGAGTCTCCTTTTTTTCCTTGGAAGTCTTCCACAAGACCTTCTAATGTAGCCAAACAGATTATTTGGCGATTGTGTTAAAAATGGTCTCTTCACTATCAGGTTCTTATCCCTCTTATATTTGAACTTTCAAAGTGATACCTTGCAGCATTTCTTCATTTTATGCTCTATCAGAAGGTATTCCTTAAGAAAAAAAGATCTACAGATGAATCATGAGAGTCTTGGTCTGTCTCTACCCAACAATACCTCTTCTAGTCCCTGATTTCTCTAGTTTACCCCACACTGATGTCAAAATAACGGCTGCCATTCCTTTCATCTTCTCTCATAGAAGTTTGCATTTCTAGTAGCTGTGAGCCCATCTTTCCTTGATCCGATATATCAACTAAATATCTGGTATTAGGTGAATGTAGGATTTAGTTAGCCTTTCTTTGCTTACCTTGAGTCATATTTGGAACTGATAGAGACCATCCTGAAGACCACCTAGTTACTTGTTTGTAAATATAATTCTTTGTGTGACCAAATGTAAATTAATGTAACTGACTGTTCCTCTTGATGTTAGTGACCTCAACGTTCTTTTCAATGAGGTGCGATTTACAGTAAATTTAATTTAATAAGTAATTTGCATTCAGTTTCTAAAGCACAATTAATTGTCTGCTAAATCAGTGTTGTACTATTCCTGACCAACAAACAAGGTATTCTTTCAAACTGCCTTTTAATGCAGAGGTTCATTTGTTGAGTTCATTGATTATGTGACCAATTTTCATTGAGCATCCTAACTTATATATAATTAGGTGCAATATAAGACCAGTCTTAAGGATTTGAAATAGGTTTTTTTTGTACCCCCTCGAGCATATTAATTATAAAGATATTTTCACTATATTTCAGTGATTGCTTACCAGCTGTATTCTTCATAGCATTTAATGTAACTTCTCTTATTTATAGCAAGCAGAAAAAATGGTGGCATATTTGCAAGATAGTGCCTTGGATGATGAAAGATTAGCAGCCAAACTTCAAGAGCAAAGAGCAAAGGGCACTTCAGTACCATTACAGCATGAGTCCATGCAAAAATGGTTCTACAAAGATCCTCAAGGAGAAATTCAGGGTAAATGTTCCGTTTCATTTTGTTAGAAATAAGAAAAAAATCACATCATGGATGGATGAATGACAGACTGACAGAATTTCCATTGGGAAGATTATCGTCTATAACTGTTAAACATCTCAGTAAATGTAGTGTATCTTGCCAATGTAGTTGTAGTGATTGGAATGTCAGAACAGGTCTGTGGAATATTTGGTTCAAAACTCCACTCAGTACTGCATGGCAGATGACAATTGGAATAGGTATGCATTTTGATAATCTTGGCGACGTTTCGGCAAGGTCTCACTTGCCATCTTTAGGCTGGTGCGATTAGATACACACACACACACACACACACACACACATTCTAGAGCTGCCTTAAACCAGTCATTCTTTCTCAGCTCTAGGAGGTAGGCAATGGCAAACCAATTCTGAAAAACCTTGCCAAGAAAACAGCAGAGACTACGGGTAGTCCTTAAGTTAAGAATCATAATGGAGCCTGCCCATTACAGTCATAACTCATGACAGTCATAAAGTGGATCACTCACATGACCAACCCAATTTTATTACCTTTTTTCGGTGGGTATTAAGTAAATCACTGCAGTTAAGCAAATACTACAGTTAAGTGAACTAATGGTTCGCCAAGAGCACAGTTTTGCTGAAAACAGGAAGTAGATGTCGGGTTTTGGCAAAACTATCATAAAATATAATCACATAAATTGCCAAGCACCTGAAGTGCAGTCACATGACCATGGAATGTGTGACTGTGAAAATTTTGAATCCAGGTCATACGTATTCCCCCTCCCAGTAGATCTTTTGGGACTTTGAATGGTCACTACCTGTAAGTCAAGGATTACTTGTAGTTCATACAATCAACAGGAGTCATAACTGACTCAAAGGCACCCAATAAATAAATGGGTAAAATATTAAGAATGACCCCTAGTAAACCTACATGCATCTGTGATTGTTCATATAACATTGACTATATGTTTTCTCCCTTATTTCTGTGAATTTCAATATATATGTATATGTTGGTCGGTAATTTTGCAGGTCCATTCAGTAATCAAGAGATGACAGAGTGGTTCCAAGCTGGGTATTTTACAATGTCATTATTGGTGAAAAGAGCATGTGACGACAGCTTCCAGCCCCTTGGAGACATCATGAAAATATGGGGCAGGGTCCCTTTTACCCCAGGGCCAGCAACACCTCTGCATATGGTAAATTCATAAGCTGAATTAAAACGATTAGACAGCACAGTCCAGTTATAGGAATTTACCGTATTTTTTGCTCCATAAGACGCACCGGACCATAAGATGCATGGCGCCCAGAGGCCTCTCATTCGGAACGCGGGTGCGCCGGGACTGCTCCAATTTGGCCTTGAGGCCGATCTCCGGAACTTGGAGCATCCCGCGGAGCGATTTCTGCTCACCTGCGGAATGCTGGGATGGCTCCAACTTGGCCTCCAGGCCGATCTTTGAGCCTTGCAGCGCCCCNNNNCGATTTTCGGGTGCGTGGAAATCGCTCCGCGGGGCGCTCCAAGGCTCAAAGATCGACCTGGAGGCCGAGTTGTAGCCATCCCAGCGCCCCATGGATCGATCTCCCTTGCTTTTTTGGCGTATTCGCTCCATAAGACGCACACTTATGTGCATCTTATGGAGCGAAAAATACGGGATTTATATGCTTTTGTGTTGTAGTGAACTTTAGGTTTAAGTTTCTAAGTTTATTTTTAAGAGAGAGGCACAAAAGACCTTGTGTGGAGCAAGAGAGTTGTATGAATAGTACTTGCTATTAAGATAAAGTCAGCTTTCCTTTTAACTGATTTTCCAAACTATTATTCAATAAGTTTTTAAGTAAAATTGCTTCAGGTATTACTTTGCCTTGGATATCAATGAATGAGATGTACCATCCTTATTTGGGCTCTCAAACTAGAATGATAGCTCTGTTATATTATAGCATGTGCTCATATACTGGAGATTGATTTTACATCCTAGAGGAGAGACTATTTCAATATATATTCTTATGGATTTATACATTACCTGAACAGCACAAGGTGAGGCAGCATATGACTGATTTCATCCTTATGGGAGCTCATGAGGTACACACAATCATTACAGTTGGTATTAGATCTTACATGATTCAGATGCCTCTGCTGGAAATTGAACACTTAGGTCATTGAGCTTTCTACAGCATTTCTATGAGCTATAATGGCCCTAATCAAGATTTACAGGAAGAGAAAATATGGATAATTTAGGCAAATGCAGCCTATCTGCACTCAGATATATCACTTTACCTGATCATTCTGGTGACTGTGTATATATAATGTAGTTTTCTTGGCAATGTTATGGTATAAATTTGCATTTTCTTCTACTTTTCATTGAAAAAACTTATATTTATTTTATATGCCTTTTTATAGAAGTAATACTGAATTGGCTACAGAGTCAAAAAGTACTTTTGAGGAAACGTATATCTAAAACTTTGTTGATCACATGCAACAATATTTTTAATAAGAGAAATTGTTTAAAAAACAATCCAATACACCTCATAGTAACATAGAACCAAACTGCTTTAACAATTTGTTTGAAAATAAAGTAGATCCCTGCTGTTAATTAGAAAGTTCAACGGTTGTGCCACAACAGAAAATATATTTCTTCTATTCCTACCAGTGTAACCTTAATTTATATATTCAAAAAGTCCCTCTGAAGCAGATTTTTTTGAAATGAGCAAATATTTAAGAAACGTGGCTTGTGCCCAAAAACAAATTAGCAGTATTTTATAAGAGAAAATAAAATATTTTCAGTGAAGTGTGAATTAGTGAACAACTTGGCCACCAGATTTTAGAGAATGCTGTTCAAGATTAAAGAGCATTGCATTAATCTAAGTCAGTTATAATAGCAAATATTTGCATATTTATTTAACTTTCCTAATGTATACGGGACACAATTCAGCTCTTATTGCAGAATTTTAGTTGCCATTATAGAACTGTTGTTTATTTGTGAATGTATCATTTTACATTTGATATATGTGTACAGAGAAAATGAACTAAAGCTAAGCCTCTCTTCTTCATAAAATACTTAATACAGGTAGTTCTCAGGTCACAACTGTAATTGAGATCAGAATTTCTATTGCTAAGCAATGTAGTCATAAAGCATGACATCATGTGACCGCATCAGTTAGCAACGTCAGTCCCAGCAGTCCCTGTTACCATCATTAACCAAATCCCATCATTTGTTAGCCAAGGACCCATCCCAGTCCAAGTGATTTGTGACCTGGCCCCTCCCACCCCTGGTGTCTGTAAGGTAAGGGACTTGCTCCTCTGCCTCCTCTTGAACTCTTCTCATCTGACTATCTCCCCCTCCCCAACCTCTGCCCTTTTGGCTGCCATGAACAATGGCAATAATGGTGCTGGGGCTCAAGTAGGGCCCAAACCCTTCAGCAGTCCTAGATAGCCACCCAGTGGGCCTCTATATCAACACCAGCTCCCCTGCCACTGCTGAGGAGTACCCTCTCAGTTTCCATGCCATTGCAGCCACTAACAACAAACAGTGCAACATCCCAGACACCTTACCGTCCTGTGCTTTGTAGGCCCTGCGTCACTCAGGTTGACCATGGCCATCATCCTCCTACTGATGAGGCGTGCCTGGTCTAGCCCTATACAAGGCAGCTGCTAACTGTGCCAGGCCTTCTCCCAAGGCTGCTTGCACCATTCTTCTGATGTTTCAGAAGCTTTCTGAAGGCTTTCTGAAGCATTGTGAGAACAGCGGATGCAGCTTTCTCGCAATGCTTCGGAAGGTTTCAGACACTTTGTAAAGGTTTTCTGAAGCATTGCAGTAATGGTGTAAATAGCCTTGGGGGGAAAAACCTGCCATGATTGGCAGCTGCTTTACATAGGCCCAGGCTAGGCACACCTCATCAGCAGTAGGAGAATCAGTCACAGCAAGGCAGTGGAGGCAACTGGGGCCCTACATTGTGGCGCTGGGCTGGTTGGTCACGGCACAGAGTTGTGGGCAGCACTCTATTGGTGGTGGTAGTAAAATAGATCAATGGCGGCCAGCTGAAATCGCTGAAGACCCCAGGTCTCTACTTCAGTGTCAGCGCCCCCACCAAGAATTGCCACTGTGCAGGGCTACTAAAAGGACAGAGTTGGGGAGAGATAACTGAGGGAAGAAAATTGAAGTCTCCCTGCAGACCAATTGTTCCAAATGCCAAAATTTTAGGGACCAGTCAAATATACCATCCATTCAGAGTTGCTGCAACTTTGAGTGGTTGCTGAACGAATGGTGATTAAGTGAGGATTACTTTATGATCAAACAGGTGGTACAGTTTCCTCCAAGTTTGATAACTCGTTTGTTTACACCCACAGGGTGAGTTGGACCAAGAACGTCTGACTAGACAACAGGAATTTACGGCCATGTATCAAATGCAGCATCTCCAGTACCAGCAATTTTTGTTACAGTAAGTCTATTAAAAGTCTATGGTTTTTTTGCTGATGACACAGAGGTGTGTAATGGATTTGACATTCCTGGGGGTATTTTTAAAATATTTGTAAGTGTTTTTTTAAATAAAAAATCATTTTGTAAGTCAGAATGACTATTTTGCATTTCTTTTTGAAGACAACAATATGCACAGGTGATGGCACAACAGCAAAAAGCAGCTGTCTCATCTCAGCAACAGCAGCAGCTGGCTCTCCTTTTGCAACAGTTCCAGGCACTTAAAATGAGGTAAATATGCAGGTTCCAAGGCCACTGATATTTTCTCTCTGACAAATGCATCTCTTTATTTGCATGTAACTATGTCTCATTTGTGCTTTAAAACATTTACTTTGTATGGTACCAATGTATCATACTATTGAAGAAATACTTATTGATCCAGCAGAAAATTTTGTCAACTGCATGGGATGGGTAGAATTTTCTGGGACTCCTTTTCCTTCAAGAGTTCTTCGTACTGTGGTGTTCAGGGGTCTATGGATCAGCATGCAAGCTAGTAAGGGATCTTCCTGAATATCATGTCTTTATTCCACTGAAGCCTCTGCAATCCAAATGGCAGGGTAATATGTCCTTTCAAGATTCTTCAGCTTCCTCAAATGAAATGAGGGGAAGAAATCTTACAGGTAGTCTTTGAGTTAATTGAACCCACAATTACAGCTATTATGGTTATAAAGCAGGTCACCATGTGACCGGACCTGATTTTACAAACTTTTTTCTGATGGTTGTTAAGCAAACACTGCTATTGTTAAGCAAACCCATTGTTCACTATGGGGCGGAAGTAAACCCTGGGTTCTGGTGAAATGCCATAAATCGTAATAATAAGTCCCATTTTCAGTGTCTTTTTGAATATTGCTAAGTAGCTGGTTGTAGGTTGAAGACTACCTGCACTACAAATCTGTACTAGAAATCTGGTATTACAAGGACCATTTACCGTAGTATCATTATATTTATTAATTTATATCTTCCTGCGGTATATTTATTTTCAATAATGCAAACTTTGTTCTTACTTTCCAGCTGATAGTATTCAAAAATTTTATGAATACTGAACTCTGGAAAATAGAGACATAAAATACTACCTTAAAATTAGCTTTCAGGAAGGAAAAAAAACTAGAAATGTATTAAAACAAGATAACATTTGTCTTGAGAGAGTCTTTACTCTCAGTCTTTATGTTACAGAAAAGTTGAACAGAACATGGTGCCACCTGTAACAAGATCAATGTCAGACACTAGTTCAATTTGGGAACTTCAGTCAACTGCTCCGCAAACTACTGGTAGGAAACAGCTTTTGAATATATTTATTATTGGCTGTATTTAGATTTAATATTTAATTTAATTTAGATTTAAATAGATATAATATTAAAGTATTATTTATAAAACCATAGTTTTAGTGAAATTGCAAGTAGCATAAGTTCCGAAGTTATGATTTGAAGTTCATCATTAAGCCAAGATGTGCAACTGTAATTTTAAGCAGTTATGAAACAAGGATTTGCGAAGTTTAGATATAATAAATCATAATTTGTTACTGAGGTATTCTGTGCTCTTAGAAGTTACCTAGTTAACATGCTGATGTCTCAGACTTATATAAATAAGACCTTAAACAGTTTAAAGTTAAGGAAATGAATGTTACTGAATATATTATTCAGCCTATTGGCTTTAATATGTTTATTTTAATGTAAAATGCTTTCTATATATTAATTTTGATTTTAATTTCTTCTGCATTTTTATTGTCATTGATTGATTTCTATAATTGTCTCAGTATTCTGATCAAAAATAGCTCCTTTCTAGATTTTTTCCTACATTTTAAAAACCCAGTTGGATTTTATGTCCCATATCTTTAGACTATTTAGGAACCTAATCTTTAGGAACAAAAGGGGTTTCCAATATAAGAATTTGCCAAAATTATGTATTGTTATGTTTTCAAAATATCATGGATTAAAGAATATATTACTACTAACCTAGTCTTATTTCCAATTTAAATGTTTGTCATTTTTATATACTTGATTTATATATATTACACATCTACAGTCTCTATTTTTTTCCTGTTTGCTTTCAAGTCTGGGAAGGAAGTAGTGTCTGGGATCTCCCAATCGACACTGCAGCTCAGGGATCAGCTTTAGAACAGTTACAGCAGCTTGAAAAGGCCAAAGTTGCAAAGGTAAAGAGTAGTGTATATTTTACTCCATGGCATAAAATTGTTTTTAATTCAACCTGTATCTTACAGTAGTTTACTATGATGTGGTCGATGCTATTTGCTATAATTAGAGTGCAACATTTAACCATTGGTTGATTAATTATGTGCTGTCAAATTGGTGTTGACTCTTAGTGATTACATAGATTTTTTCCATGACAATCTGTCCTAACCTGATCCTTCTGCTTTTTCAATGATGCATTGATTACCACTTTAACTGAGTCCATCCACCTTGCTGCTGGTTGTCTTCTCTTTCTTTCCACCTTTCCCAGAATAAGAGCCTTCTCAGGAGAGCTAGGTCTTCACATTGTGTCCAAAGTGGGATATTTTGAAACCGATCATTTGTACCATGAGAGAACTCTGAGTTGATTTGTTCAATGATCCATTTGTTTTCTTGGTTGGACATTAAATAAGGAACAATTAATTCTGGAGCAGATGTTGTTTTAGCACATTATAAAGACAAAATACTGGGAAGGCATTAACTACTATATTTGTAGACAAGGGTGCTAAGGCAAAATCTTCTACTAGCAAGAATCATGCAATTATTTATAAAGATAATTCTATTGTCATAGTTTCAGTATTGCTCTTAAATTTTAGCTAGAGCAGGAACGGAGAGAAGCTGAATTAAGGGCCAAAAGAGAAGAAGAAGAGCATAAGAGACAGGAGGAACTTCGGAGGCAGCAGGAAGAACTAATTAGGAGACAAGAGGAGGAAAGAAAAAGAAGAGAAGAAGAGGAGTTAGCTCGGAGGAAACAGGTGACAACTCAAATATGATCAATAAATATTACTGCTGTTTTAAAAAAGAAGCCTTTTTACAGTATTATGCATGGGTGTAAGAAAGAAACATTGTAGAATTTTAATTTTATTCTTACACCTTCCTACCTTATATCTGTAGCACCATAGGAATATCTTCAGGGTCGCTCTGAAGAATATTGTAACTATCTGTCAGATAAAGATGTTCGGATCCACTCGGAATTGAACCTGACCAGGCAAGACTAATGGAGGTGCCTGAAGCATGATTTTGTAGATTTACTTGAGATAAGTGACTTTTGTTGAAGTAGACAGGATCGGCTTGCAGAGAAGAACAGGCATGCCTTCTTTGCCATAGCCCCTGCCCTCTGGAACATTCTGCTTTTTAGAATTAGGATGACCCTTAATCTGACTCTTCATATGGCCGGGATGACCTAGTTATGTGCCCTGACTTTGGGGCCCAACATGTTAAGGGACCGGTTTCTTGACCATAATAACATCCATACATCTATAGTGATAACTTTAATCTGCAAACATATATATTTATTTGTATTGTTTTATTATTTTTATGGTTATGCCACTCGGAGTCACGTGAGATGGGTGACTATAGAAATCAAATAAATAAATAAAAACATGTTTCATAGTGGTGCAGTAGTTAAATGCAGTATTGCAGGAAAACTCTGACCAAAGTCTAGAATTTGATCCTGACAGAGCTCAAGGTTGATTCAACTTTCCATTGTTCTGAGATCGGTAAAATGAGGACTCAGATTGTTGGGGGCAATATGCAAATAATGCTGACATTGTAAATCACCCAGAGAGTGCAGTAAAGCAGAGGTCTCCAACCTCCGGGCCATGGCCCACTACTGGGCTGTAGCCCATTTGGAACTGGACCACGCAAGCAGCGGACAAGCGCATTCATGCAACTCCACTTGCATGAGCAGCGAATGCTCATGTTCACATGTGAAGCTCCCTTTGCATGAGCAGCAGGCACCCGCCACCTGCTCAAATGGAGCTTTGCATGCGAGCACATGCGCCTACCATTCCCACAGAGCCAGCCCCGCTTCCCTCCCCACCAGGCTGTCTAGACAGAAAGGTTGGGTGAGGACTGCTGCTTTAAAATATATAGGTCTAAATGCTATTGCCATAGTCTCAAGAGAAGAAAATTATGTATTAAATGGAAAAAATCCAAATATTGTAAAGCAATCGTTTAACCAACATTCCGATTATCTGTTGTTTGTATTTTTTAAAGCATGTAATTAAAAAATATAACATAATCTCCTGAAAAAAATTATTTATACTCTACATGTAATCGTTACTTAATAGTTACAAGATTTTCTTTTTCTAAAAGGCAGAGATTTCAGATGATGCCAATACAAATTGTTTATTTTTTTAAAAAAAAAACCTTGAATGAAATGAACAGCAATGGTCACAGGAAATCCACTGTACTTTTACTCAACAATTCCTCCATCCTTAGTGCTTCATTCTGAAGGAGCCAAGGGCCTTTCTTGTTGAAACGTCTTGTGCAGCAAGAAAATAACAGTCAGCAAAATCTGCACCACATTCTAAGGAGTGAGACATCAGGGTGGGCAGATAATGCCACAGTTATGTATTAAATTATATGAATTTGCAAGAAAAAATAATTTTAATAGTAATTTTACAATATTCAGCCTGTTCATCTTGTGTATAAACTTTAAATGTAGAATGCACAGATAACCTTTAAGGGCTAAAATAGAAATGAAGCTAAATAAATATGGGGGGTCCTTGGCGCTCTTTGAGCTTGGTGTTTTTCTTGCAGATGTTACATTCTCAAACTAGGTAGCGTTATCAGTGCAAGAAGGGAGTAGGGTTTCTTCTTATTTTTATATACTGCTGACTTGCCCTGCCACTGTTACTGTTACTGGGAGTGTTCTTGGTGACTCCTTGTTATTAAATTTAAATGATTTTATTTTTCACTGGCAGGAGGATCGAACTGACACAAAAGGGGAAGGATAATTCTCTTCCCCATGTGCTATAATTATTCCAGTTTCTATTATTCCTGGCAGGAAAGTTTTAATCGGCATCAGTTCTGAGAACAACATAACAGCTGTACTGCATCAGTCCAAGCCAGTCTTTATCCAATTAAGAAAAGCTGTATAAGAACACAAATTTTCAAGATGCTACCAGCTTTTTAGTATTCAAGAAAAGAGATTTCTCACTTCAGATTTGACTGTGAGCAACTAGATTAGGAGGATGTCTTTGACTTTTAATCTTATGTATATGTTACAAATAAGGAGACATGTCTATTTAGTCTTACTAAGTACTAATGATGCAGTCTAATTTTTCTTTTGGTTTAAGGAGGAAGCTCTCAGGCGGCAACGGGAACAAGAAATTGCACTAAGGAGGCAGCGAGAGGAAGAGGAACGGCAACAACAGGAAGAAGCACTTAGAAGGTTGGAAGAAAGGAGAAGAGAAGAGGAGGAAAGACGACAGCGAGAAGAGTTGCTTCGCAAACAGGTGAAAAGAAGGAGGCCGATCTGTTCAGAATGGATAAACCCAATAATCTCTGCTGCCTTCAATGCAACAGATACTTGCATATTTCCTCCCCACTGATGATTGCATTTTTAACAGGCCATTATAGATGAAACAGAAAAGTGGTTGTTATTGACTAAACACAAAGTTTTTAGCCATTCAAAATTGATAAGTGATGATACTGCTCTGACTGAACAAGCTTTTAAATAAACTTTGAAAACCTCTTTTCCCAGCACTGGAATATCAGGGTGTTCCTCTTTGGTGTGCAGTTTTTGCTTAGCTCGGGTGTGTTTCTTTTCTCCCTGTTACATGTACTGTGTCATGTTTACTTTTTCTTTATCTGTTTTTTTTTAGAAGTTGTGTGTGTTTTTGCATTCAAGTCACTCGTCATTCAAGTTAGTTAGGGGTAGATGGAGGAGTCATATATATAACTACACTAGAGTGTAATGAATTCTTGAGGACTCTTTAGTTAAATTATTTGAAATTAGTTCTATTCTACCCAACTAATTTTGTTTTGGAGAAAGCAGAGAATACCTACGTGTCTGTATAATTTGAAATACTTTGAAAGTAAAAGATTTTAATCTAATATTTTAGAGGATTTGCTTTTCTTTTTTCAAACTGGAAAGGAAGAGGAGGCTGCCAAATGGGCACGTGAAGAAGAGGCCAAGCGTCAGGTAGAAGAAAACCGGTTGCGCATGGAAGAAGCCGCAGCTCAGCAGCGGCAAGAAGAAGAAGAACGGAAGCGGAAAGAGCTGGAACTCCAGCGCCAGAAAGAAATGATGAGGCTGAGGCAGCAGCAACAGGAAGCTTTGCGTCGACTTCAGCAGCAGCAACAGCAGCAGCAGCTCGCCCAGATGAAGGTGCCAATGCTTTTCAATGTAGTTTTTGTGTTGTTTTTAAATGAATATGAATTATTCTCATAATGAGACTAGAGATTCATCCTGTTAATGCTGCAAAATCTGGTCTGTGTTTCAGATAGACAGAGAATAAGCTGTCTTTTGTGTCACAAAGGAAGCAGATAGTATTATTGCTTTACTCCCTAGGCAAAACCATTTAAACTTGCCCAAGTAGCATGTGTTTGTTCTAAATCTAGAACTATGAGAGGAAAATGTACAGGCGATCCTCGTTTAATGACCATTCATTCAGTGACCTTAATTACAATGGTGCTTTTTGAAGCTATAGCTGTGACAGCCGCTCCACGGTCATTTGATCAAAATTCAGACATTTGGCAACTCGCCTGCATTTACAACCACAGTGTGTGCTTCAATTACCCCACACACATCTGTTTATCTCTTTCCTCCCCACTCTTGGCTGCTCTGCATTCTGCCATTCTTGCTGCCGTGCCCTCTGCTGTTCCAGCTAACCTTTGCCATTTTTCTCCTCCTGCTACTGACAAAGCACACCCAGCTGACCCAGCTCTTGACCCTTTGCCCTGCCTAGCACCCTGCACTCGGCAGCCATCCCCAGCTGACCTTTGCCGCCTTCCTCCTCCTGCTGTTCACAAGACACTGTCAGCTGAGACAACTGCTGGCCCTTAGCAAAGCCTCCTGCAATTGCAGCAGGAGGAAGAAGACACAGAAGGTCAACTGCGGGTGGGAGGTGGAGTGAGGGCAGCTAAAAGGATAGAAATATGAGGGAGATAGGCAAGTCGGGGAAGCTGAATCAGAAGCAAGCTTGGCAGGACAGCAGAACCTCATCTGTCGAAGGGAGCTCACCAGGCCTGGATGAGGAGAAGGCAGAAGGACAGAACTGGTAATTTGTGCAGGCTAAGAGAAATGTGAGTTCCTTGTCTAACAACAGCATGGTCCTCCTGACTGCAACCAGGAGCTGCTATTGCTAAGCAGTGTCGTCACATGTTTCGCCTAATAACCACTTTGCTTAGCTATGGAAATTCTGGCCCCAATTTGGATCATTAAGCAAAGATTGGTGCTTTGATTAGAGAGCCAGGTTGGTGCAGTGGTTAGAAGCAGCACTGCAGGCTATTTCTGCTGACTGCCATCTGCCATTAGCCATCAGAAGTTCAACAGTTCGATTCTCACTGGCTCAAGGTTGACTCAGCCTTCCATCCTTCCGAGGTCGGTAAAATGAAGACCCAGATTGTTGGGGGGCAATATGCTGACTGTGTAAACTGCTTAGAGAGTACTGTAAAGCACTGTTAAATGGTATATAAGTCTAAATAATAATAATAATAATAATAATAATATCAACTCTTCCAAAACTCAAACCTGCATTTGGTAACAGTGGAAGCTGTCATAGTCTCCATGTGACTAGATAAGTAGTTTTAGTCCAGAAAAGAAGAAACTGTACATATAATAGATGTGCCCATTGCAGATTCAAGGAATCAAGACTTGTCTATGTGTGTGTGTATGCAAGTGTGTATGTTCCAGACATTAAAGGCACTCAAGACCTGATTATATGAGCAGACATGAGTTTCCCACAAAACCAGATATTTGTTTAGATGGTTCCATTGTTGAATCATTTTCTATTCTCCCTTCAGCTTTGGATTATATGTTTGGGTTTTATTATATTCATTACAATATTTTTTTAAATATTTGTATTAGTTCTTTCTGTATAGTTGTTTTTTTTTTAAAAAAAACTTATTATTGTGTGTCACCCAGTCACCTTAAAAGATTTGGGTGGTTGTATAATGTTGATTGACTGATAAATCAATCCAGTATTTCTGGTTCTAATATTTCCATTTTAGGCAAAAATTTGTTTCACAGTCATACCTTAATTAACATCGTTTGAATATAGTCTACCCATAGTAGTAGGTATCATTGATACTGTAGCTGCCAATTTCTGATCACATTCTTTAAAAATCTCCTGGAGTATTTCAAATGTTATAAAATTTTGTGGCATTTTGCAAATCCTTATACTAATCAAAAAACAAAATCCAGTTTACACTTTAACCCCTTTTTCTTCCCTGCCTACAATTTTTAGTCCCCTCTAGCCTCAGAAATTTTCAATTTTTGAAAGTGGCTAGAAAGTGAAAGTTAGCAAACCCACAGTCCTTTAAAAGACTCCACCATGGTTGTGAGCATGATGGTTCATCCCTTCAACTGCCAATGCTCACACACATAGGACACCACTGTCTTGTGGTCTCCTCACAAGGACCTGCCATCTGGAGTTGATGTAGGATCTCCCATCCTCTCCTTCTCTAGAGAGATTTCAAAGAACCTTTCTCCTTGCTGATTCTTTGGTCTTTGCTACAGCCACCATCTCCACTCTTTCAGAGGCATGCTTAGTTCACCATGCCTCCCATGGAAGTTCAACTTGGACTGATATTAGAATGTGATGCAGGGGTGGTTCTAGTTAGCACTTTGAAGAGAGACTGCCAGAACATTTTGAGTGGTAAATGAAACACAGAGAGGCAACATTAATAGCAAACACAGTATTATAGTTTTCAAGAAAACAGCTTGGGGGGAAATTTTATGTTATACTAGACAAGCTGTGACCTATTGCAGATAATTGCTTCCAAGATGTTTCCTTACCTAAACAGACCAGAATGACCATGGGGGGGGGGAATAGCAGTGGGAGGGGGAAATACTGGAAATTCCGGCCTGTCTGCCTGCCTTCCTGC
>JANHFO010001103.1:38934-53142 GCA_032468095.1 Pareas carinatus | reverse complement strand
AGAAAGAACTGGAGAAGATCACAAAATACAAAGACCTACAAATAGAAATAGAACGATTCTGGCAAAAGCGAGCAAGGATAGTCCCAATAGTCATAGGCGCCTTAGGTACAATCCCAAAACAACTGGAGCACCACTTGAACACCATCGGCATTGACAAATTTGCTATCAATCAGTTGCAACAGGCAGCCTTACTGGGAACAGCTTTCATCCTGCGACAGTATCTGTAACACCAACAAACATCTGCATCTGCCTGTCTCAGGTCCTTGGTAAGTACTCAAATCTAGTCTGAACATTTGGCAGACTGTGCGATGAACAACAACAGCAACAACAATAATAATATATAACCTTTCTTTTGTATAATTTTGTAATTCATGGAGAGATAGATGACAGATTGAGATCTCTAAATAGAACCTGACTAATTTGCAGTTAATTGACAAAGATCTCCGACTTAAATTAGACAGAATAGACTGATACTTACCTATGCAAAATATTCCACTGTATGAATCTGTGGAGTCCAGTAAATAATTTTCTTTATTCATGTCAGAAGCATCTACAAATATATAGACATATAACATTCAATATTGAGTAAGTAAAATAGGTTTCAAAACACAGCACATTTAAGATTATGTAAAATAAGTAGGATTAAAACTAAATAATATTAATTAAATAGTAAATAATTAGCTCTTTTCTTTGAACCACCGTTTGTAGTTGGTGATCTCAAGATTCTGGTTAAAAATGGATTGTTGCAACTTGAACTCTGTTCTTTAATTGAAAGGACTGTCATATACTTATTTATTTATTAGAAGCCTTTTAAATTTTAGTTTGGACATATTTTTATTATATAAAGTCAATTTTCCCCTGCAGAATTAATACTTATAGTTAGAAATTATCCAAATGCCAATTAATTACCTTAACATAATGATCATCACACAGGCAGCCTTTTCCCTGAACAGGTACAAACTGAGCTTTGAACTGAAATTCTCTACAACTTAAGTGTTAAGTAGTATTTCACTTACAATGTTCAGTATAAATAGTTTTAATGTAACTAATTTCAGAAATATTACCTTGCTGAAAAAGAGAATAATGCTTCAGATCATAGATGTTCAGATTGATGGTATTATAGGATGAGCTATGACTTTTGCTGCTATTGTTTATATACGATAGATAGATAGATAGATAGATAGATAGATAGATAGATAGATAGATAGATAGATAGATAGATAGATAGATAGATAGATTTAGCAAATTCTTAATGCCTGTCACTTGGGAAGCAAGATACCTAGATAATTATAGATGAGCATTTAATATACAATCCCTCATCCATGCTTTTGAAATATAATTGCTTTCTATTTTTTATTTTATAAGCCACTTTTGAGTTTGTACCAATACACCAAATAAGTTTATATATTACCTTTTTAAATATCAGTTCAGCCAATTGACCTTCATAAGCAGTGACAGTCTATGCTGCTCTAACTTGTCTATCTCTTTGGTGCCAAGTAATAAGAAATATCTTTTCACATTTTTCCAGTTAGGGTCAGGTGTGAATAAAAGTGAGTATTTGCCAAAGGAACAAATGGCAGTTAGAGAGGTGGAAAATTTTTGACTGAAACTTTGTGAGTTCAAAACAGACTGTTCTGAGCATTTTGGAAGGGTTTCAAACCCAGAGCACTTCCAAAATGCTTGAAACAGTAGTTTTACACATGAAATGGAAAATTCTGCAGTTTCTGCAGTAAATGATTTGAATTAAAACAGTTTGAGCGACCCAAGTGGCACAGAGGATCTTGTACCTTGGATTTTGGATTGACTATAGAAACACAGTGAAGTTTTTCCTTGCAAAATTACCAAGCTTTTATATGCGTACTGATGTAAATTAGGATTCAGCAAGTAGTAATTTAAATTCATTTGAAGGTAATTCAAGTACTGATTTTATCATTTGGCTATTAGTATAGTGTGAGTCATTTGGCTATTGAACTGGGGTTGACATGCAAAATTGGCAAGGGAAAGAAATATAATTGTAATATATTTAATAACATAAGCAAAGATGCCTATAAAACAATATTATTGGTCTTTTATAGGAATACATAGAAAATGAAATATTTAAAAACTACCATTGTGCCTCTGTATGGCAATTTAAAACAATCCACTTTTCAAAACCAAGTTCTATAAACTGCAGTTAGATCAAGGATGTGTATTGGTTCTTAAAATAGTTTTTCACACTTTTATCAAAAATAAAAGCTTACCAGAATGAAAATGAATTATTTGAACAATGCATACTTTTTCCAATAAATTGAGCTGAAACAAAAATCATTCACTGCAGTAAAGTTGCTTTCAAATAATTTCAAGTGCCTAACTGATCTTAGCTGATTTTCTAAGCACTCATGTCAATAAATATCCTGAAACAATTTTCTTCCTAATGAAAATTTGATTTCTATCTCTAATTTATTCAAAAATACTTTCTGATATATATTTGAACATAAGAATTCCAGCTTTTCAAGGGACTGAACATTTCTGGAAGATTCAAATATCCCGTCATTTACTAAAGAAATTTGGTCATCCCTTAGCAAACAGGAGAATGTCTTTCACAAAATGTCCAGAATTTAAATTGGGGTGGTTAATAAACATGGCTCTGATATCTGGGATATATTTTAAACTCAATCAAGAATTAGTAGATTATGTTGAATTTAAAAATGTCTAGCAACTGTTACTTTAAACATGTGATTGACATCCTTCTGTTTTGCACTCTTGACACCCTATGCAAACACATGTCTATTTTAAATATAGAACTGTTTAATGAATAGGGTTATTCATTGCTATCCTAAACTTAAAATATGTAGTCCAGTTATTGGAAGCCTAGTTCAGCCTTTGGGGTTTTGCAGTTAACTGCCAATTAATGTATGCCTTACTCTGTTGGGGGAGGATTGAGTTTCCAAGGTCCAACTGTAGAATTTGGGGGTGGAGGAATAAGACAAAATTGTTAGAAGGTGGAACTGCCTTCTGGCTTAAATCAGTTAATCAGTCAGACTCCGCATGCATAAATGAGGCTGTAGAGTATTTGCTTTTCTCATGTCTACATGTATAGAGATTTGAGAGCTGCCTGGACAAGGTTTTGATTTAGCTTCAGAAAACTGATTCCTGATTAAGATTTCAGAAAGTTTGAGCATTCCCAGAAGCATCTCACTCTTTGAAGAGGCAATGCCCCATACCAAGACATTTCAACTCATCCTACTGACACTGTCTGGAGTCCTGATCCCTTTTGTAAAAACTGGTAAGTTGAATTTTTTTCTTTCTGGCCAACATTATAATTCAAATAGCATTCCCAGGATCCTAAATTTCTTTTCCATAAAGGCAGTATATGGATAATTAGCAACTTATAATAATACAGACTTGGATGAGATTAAAATTTACATGCTTATGAGAGTAAAGTTGTATAGCTAGTTTTAGTTTGGTCAGCTGGAACATAATTCAACTTGATGAAGATGCTGGAATTCCTGCTTAAATCTTTATTGATAGAATTAACTTGGGTGTATTCAGAAAAAAAGTCATATAAACACGGGACATGATTTTGGTTTTGGCTATAGAATTTTACATTGTGAGAATTATCTATATTTTAATGGAAGTTTTTAATTCTGTATCTCTGAAGATGAGAGTGATAATGCTTGCTTGAAGCCTGAGGGGGAGGAACAGTTGTTGGAGTAAGAGGTTTGAGCCACACGCAAGTTTTCTGTGGCATTCTTGGGGTTTTTGTCCCCACATGGTTAGCAGAAAGAATGATGAGATTATGATTGCATAGATAGTATAGCTGTGATAGATATTCAAGAGGCTTAGTTTGAATAATAGACAGCAGAACTGATTTGTGGATGAATTAATTTTTTCTAATTTGCTTAGTACTATGAAAGTTATAATTCAAGTATCAGTGAGGTTCAGTATTATAAAATATATAGGAACAGATATCACTATAAAAAGTGTTAGTGTGGAAGGGTGTGTGTGTGTGTTCATTGTTCCTGGGAAAGAAATGCAGAATAGGATACACATTCAGATCTTAGCCATGACAATACAACTTCTGAAAGCATTGAGAATACACGTAAAATATTCCTCCAAGCAAAATGAATAGTCATGTATGGAGAAATAAAGGCTTCTCTTTTAGTGCTCACTCTATCCCTTGTCTCCCTTCCATTTGAAGTACATAGTTGTCAGAGATTTCAGGCAAAAAATATGTACAACTCCTTTCTTAGCTTCTAAACTCAATCAAGTTCAGCCAGGAGTTGAAAAGTTGTAATTAAAGGTTTCTTGTGAAATTGTATGCTGAAATATGTATAACAGATCTTGAAATTGTCTAAGGAAAAGCAGATAAAGCTAATGTGGCACATAGTGCTTTTTATAAATCTGGGTTAAATTCTTGCAAGCAGCCGCCTTGCTTTCAAGATTCTTACACTGATCACTTTATGAACTACTATACAATTTTTCCTGCATGCTGTAGGTTTTAATACTGCATTCAAGATTCCGTAGCCAAATGGAAAAATCCTTCTATATGGAATAAATTATGTCTGATTTTTCAGTTTTATTTTGCTCATGCAGCATTTGAATACAGTAATGTATTTAGCATGCATTTACCAACTGGCTGTTTTTAACTAATTTCAATTCATGTGTGCTTGTAACTGAAGCATGCAACTTCACAAGTGCACATCTGTATGGAGTTCTGAACAATGATTAGTAGTGATAATCGGTGTTAATCAGGTTATATAGCATGCGTTGTAGAGATTACTTTTTGCCCATTGTGTTTCGGGGAATTTTTTTCAAATGAAATTTTCCAGCTTGCTTCTGGGGGTGAGGGGGGGACGAGGGAAAATTCCGCCAAGCTCAAACAGAATGATGAAAAGGGTAGGGTCAGTATGGCGGTATGCCTAGATGCGCATTATAGACAGACTTTTGGTAAACAAGTTTACCGACCCAGGACTGGAGAACTGCCCCACAGTCTTCCCTTGTGCCTCTGAAGAAGGCTTCATTCATCCACACACTGGCCACATGCCCATGATGGCTACCTGAGTCCAGACAGTCCTCTGTTGGTTTCCAAGAGCACTGTGTTGATGGCTTGGTTGTTCTGTGTTAATTGCTTGACTTTCTAAAGCAGAGTCCTTCAAACTGGGCAAGCAGATATTCCAGTCAGTCCCAAGGGAGACAGCGAAGGAGTTGAGTCAAGCATCTGTGCAGGTTTTCCCTTGCTCATGTGTATAAAGACAAAGCAAATAATAAAATAATAGTTGAATTATCCACTTTCTTTGGGCTAATAACGGCTAGCTTGAAGCAAACAGGCTTAGTGCTGCTTAAAAGGTAAGTGAGCTTAATGTGTGCAGAGAGTTGGCTCACTGTGGATACCTAATACATTTGATTTTCAGCAGACCTATTTTTTCAAAACCGATAGATCTTTTTCCTAACTATCATAACCACTTTTTTTCCTGTATCAAAAATCTGAAGAAAGCTAAAAATAATTTGAGAAAAAGGCATTCTGCATCAAGATAGTATTGCTGTGGTGATTACTTCAAATTCCTGCCTAACGCTCAAATAAGGAGGCAACCCTATATCAGAATCTATTGCTTATTTGGAATGTTTAGCGGGATGAGATGGCCAGTTCCGTGCCATAAATTTCATATCTGTCACATTTCAAGACCAGAAAGGGCCTGGTAATTCTAAGGTGCTCTGCAGACCATAACAAATTGTTTTGCTCCTGTCTTTCCTTCCAAGGCAGGATTGTCTCTCTCAGATTCTAATGAGATAATCTATTTGAGCTGGGTTTTGTTTATTTCTGCCTTCTAGTCATTTTTTCACTTTTGGTGATGGCCTGGACAAGTCCATGCTATTTTCTTGGCAAAATTTTCAAAAACGGTTTTCCCCTTTCTTCCTTCTGAAGATTGAGTGGGAAAAAAATGTCCCAAGGCCATCCAGTTGTGCCTAAAGCAGGTTTAGAACTCCATCCATCAGAATAAAGCTGGAAGGGACTTTGGAGCTAGTCCACCCCCTGCTCAAGCAGGAGACCCTGTGCCATTTCAGACAGTTGACCGTCCAGTCTCTTCTCAAAGGCCTCCAGAGATGAAGTACCCACAGCTTCTGGTGGCAAGCTCTTCCACTGGTTAAACAAGGTCAAACAAGGTATCCAAATGATAGCTTCTTATGTTCCTTCTTTAAAGTTTGCATTTTGAAGTGTAGCTTTTACAGTCCAGTTCTGCAAATATTTCAAGGGCCATGTATTGATTTTGATTAAGTGGGTAGAGAAGATAATAAGGAAAGTTATCAGATTGATCTTTGGGTTTTTTTGCTTATAAGTAAGTAAAAATGTCAATTGAAAAAACTCTTTGTCAGCTTTTGTACTGATGAGTCTTTCCAGATGGACTGAGGTATAATCCTAGGCCAGAGTGTATATACAGTGACTCCAAAGTCAGTTTAAAAAAATATTGCACAATAGGCTGGCTCTTCTAACCACAAACACCCTCCCCCCCTTTCCCCAACTCAGTAAAATCATTCTCAGGAGCAAGCTTTTGTATGAAAGGTTTAGATAAATTATTATTTGTCTAACGTAATCTTACATGTGACTATTCCCGTGTGAATTCCATTCGGCTTATTCCTAAGTAAGAAAGTAGTGAAATTGTAGCTTTATTAAGCAGCAAAGAAAGAATTCACTCACTTCTACCTCACTCCCCAATTATAATCATTGGCTCACAAAACTGAGACAAACTGCCATCTGGAAAAATAGATAATTTGTGCTTATAATTTGTGCTTCATGTTGCATGCACCAGCATAGCTATGCCTTTTCACATATGAAGCTGTTCTGCTCTGCTCTGCATTATTTAAGCAAATAATAAACTTCTGAGGTCCTGGATGCAAAAGAAAACACCTGCCCTAAAATATGAGGGGTAGGTAGAGGACAGTAAATCATTACAATTACTATTTATCATTTTTACAATTACATGATTGCGTTTGCCCTTAAGCATAAGAGGAAGACCTCCAAGCAGTATATAAAATACATTATAAAAAATGTAAAGCAAAACAAAATGAAAGGAAAAACTATTCATTAGAATAGGACTGCTGGTGGAGTTAGTGGCTGAGGCATGGGAAGACCAACATAAGAAGGTATCTTTTTAAAATATGTCTAAAATACACCAACATTGGAGCTTGATGAACTGCAGAGGATAGGTTTTTTTCAAAGCACAAGGCCACAATTCCTTCACACCATCTCCAAGTGGCCATTCATAAGCAGAGGCACAGAGAAAAGGATCTTGTGCTAGTGTAACTGGAAGGGTGCATAATTTTAAAGAGATCCTTTTGGGATGTCCATATAGCTCTGTAAATTCAGGCTGGCCCGGGTAAAGTCCTGCATATGAGCCATTTTGCTAAGATACAGTAGATCAAAATACTGCCATGTGGCTTTCAGAGGGGGGAAAAGTCTTTTCCAATAGCTACTTGTACCATCAAAACAGACTTTTTGCTAGAGAACTTTTATATCCAAGTGGAAGTGGATCATCTTACAGCATCATATTAAGCAAGTCCTAAGAAAATAGGTCCTTCCTTCCTTCCTTCCTTCCTTCCTTCCTTCCTTCCTTCCTTCCTTCCTTCCTTCCTTCCTTCCTTCCTTCCTTCCATGCAATTCTGTTGGTCAACTAATGTAAGGATCATTAGTTGAAAGGGTCAATTTATCCATATAAATGTGCACCCACACAAAGAAGGATGCTGTGCTTTTGTTCCTTGGCTACTTCTGAAGTCCTTGGTCCAGGCCTTATTTTTACACAGATTTTATTACATGACTAGGTAGGTCTGAAGGGTGGTTCCAGTTTTCAGCTGGGTGTGATATTCCCAGTGCTTCAACAGGGCCCTGTAGAATGTCTCCAGTTCTTGCTAGGGCCTCTGTTTCAAGCTGCCTAACAAAATGAGCTTTGATTCCTGCCTTCTGGGTCTACCCATATATAAACATAAATGGTTTTTCAGTTTCTTCAGGGATGCTTAGAGGGGGGCAGGGAAACAGACATGAATTGCAGCATCAAAGGAGATGCAATTTTTGTGGAATCCTGCCGCGTAATTGAGAGGGGGAAGGAGACTCTGCCCCCAGTCTTCCCTGGTTCCAGCACTTTTGTCACCTTCCTTGATTGTCCAGGCAGTTGAAGCTGCTGCATCCAAGGCAAACTCTCATTGCAAAGAGGAGACAGAATGTGAGGGCAGATGTTTCATTAAGCCCACCGCTGTACTTGGTGCTTGGCCTCTCTGTGGGCCTGCTGGCTTTGTTGTGTGTGTTTTTTTTTCTAATGAGCATTTTTAAATTGTACATTATCAGCAAGCAGAGGCTTTAAGGGTGGGTGGGGGAATCAAATCAAACTAAATCTTATTATATATTTAATCTAGCAAATCAAAAGCCACGAGGATAGTAGTAATAGCTTTTGCAAGGAGATACATCAGATTTCTTAAGTTCTTTGGAGAAATGAAGGAGCACCCAACAAGAACTGGACATATTGAAGGGGGGGGCGGAGTTTATGATCACATAACCATGAGAATACTGCATGCCCTCCCCCCCATTGGCATAAAGGGAAGCAACATTTTCAGGAATAGGTTTCATAGATAACAACTTCAACATTTCAGACAACTACAGTGGAAATTAATTTTCCATGCAAGGTTTCTGAACACAAACTCTTATTCCTGGTCAATGACCTGTAGTGTTTCTATATTGGCTATGCTAATCATGCATGTCTGATCTTTGCCTTCTTGGAGGACTCAAATGAAACTAAAGAGCTGGTGAGACACGTTTCTAATGACTGGGATTCCCCTTATGCCAACAGTCCCCAGCCTGATACCCTCCAAAATGTTTGATTCCAGCTCCCATGTTTTTCATGGTGCAAAACACAATAGAAACAATTTTTAGCCTCAAAATAGAAGTAGTCCTCTAGTTACGGCGACATTCCAGTTGCTAACCACCTGAATTTTGATCACATAAGCACAGGAATCCTGCAATGCTCATACGTGTGAAGACCAGTTGAAAGTCACTTTTTTTCAGCGCCATTCTAACCTTGGATATTGCTAAATGAATAGTAAGCTGAGGACAGCTGTTTTTTAACAAGGCTAGAGAGAGATCCAGGTTCAAAGGGTAATATGTGATGCGGAGTGCTCACAAAATATTGAAAAATATGTCCTTAATGTGATGCCTATTTTTATTGCCCTTTGTTGGAATGGGGAAGATATTTTCAAAATTATTGGAATTAGATTATTTGAATTATTTAAATTTTAACTAAATGCAGCCATGGTTTTTTTAAAATTACTCTGGTTGTACTCCTTTTGAGACAGACAAGCAAGTTTGAGAAGGTCTACATTTTGGGGAAGGGCTTGTGCATGCAAAGCAGAATAATGACCAGAATCCATTTCTCTGCTTGGGCAAATCAAGAGGAAGCAAAGAGGAAAACTTGGAATTTGCTCCCATTCTGCTTGTCACTAAAAAAACTTAAATTAATCCTTCCCATTTATAAAAAAAGGGTTTAAAATTTGATATTTTTCATTATGGCTTTCCAGTTAACAAAGATTTATTTTTATAAAGTTGCAAGATCTAATATATTGCATAGATTGCTATTTAATTATTAAAAATAAATATATTTGTTTGGAAACGCTAATCTCCTGAAATAGCCCACATGTAATATAAAATTAAAACAAAACAAAAACATATGGAAATTTAAAGAACATAAAAATTCCAGAAAATAGGGTTGAATTGTTCAAAAATCCATTTCAACTCAAGCAGTCTTGAGCACCAGCCATGTTTTCTCCTTCAAAACAATCATTCTATCATCCATCTACCTAACCTTCTTAGGAAAAAATCATCTGCACCCTCTTTTCTAATCTCATATGCATGCAAATAGCTAGCTTTCAGGAAGCAATTGATGACTAAAGGCCCAGGACAAAGATTGGCAACAGGGAGCTGAGCTTTAAAAGAAGAGCATTAGCTGCAGCTGCTTAGTTACTTACAGCCTTTCACACTCTAACCAGCAGGGGGCGGTGCTGTCTATTTTGTTGCAGTAGTCTGTTGGAAGATGTTTTTGAAGTACAACACTACTGATTGTGACTTTAGACTAGTCACCCAAACAGCAAATTTTCCGGCTTCAAAAAAAACCCAGTGAAAGCATCTCAGGAGATAATAGGCCTTTTTCTGCAGCTGTGCTATTAGGGCTGCTAAGGGAGAGGCCTACTTTAAGAAATTAATCCTGGAGAATGAATAAAATTGGAGAAATTCAGAAAAATTGCCTATCCACTTTCTCTGCTTGTTTATGCTCAGCTGTACTGGCACTTTTTAGGACAAGTTTTGGGCTGCTCTGGATTGCCCAAAGACTGAATTATTTTTATGTTTTTCCCAGCAGAATACTCAGAAGAACCTATCCCAACATTGTGGAATGATCCATCAGAGCTGCCATCAGGTGGAGGACCTTTAGAAACAACCCCTCCTGCTCGCTTCTCAGATTCCACAGGATTCCCATCATATACATCTGATTATGAATTAGAGGACACAAGCCATCTCCACCAGCTGGATAATGACAATGGTATCTGCTGGGCAACGGGGCTGATTATTGGGAGGGTTCTATTGACGTTACTGCCCGGCCTTCTAATGAAGGATTGCAGAACTTACACATGTGCCCATCAAGGGTAGAATGAAATCATGTGTTATTGTTGAGTGGTTCCTGAATATACATATAGCACTTTTCTTTTCCCCTGATTGGACAAGCCATTAAGGGGAGAGGATCACCCCCAGAATATGACCTTCCTAAGAAAATCAGGAGAGAAGTTTAAAGATTAAAAGGCAAAACATGAATCAATATGTGGAATGCAATATCAGAAAGATATGGAGAGGTATGGTGGATTAGTGCTATACTATACACCAATGCTAATTTGAAGGAGGAAAGTTGATTTTGAGTGTGCATGTAGCATCTGTGCACATCTCCATAAGTCATATGTGACTATCAAAAGTTATTAACAACTGCAATAAATTCCCATTTGAATCTCAGCTCATCCCTATTGTGAATAGTTGGGAGCAAGTATAATTGTATCTAGATCTTTTATTCTCTTTCTCTTAGCTTCTGTCTTTATTTTACTTACAACTTATTAGTTTTCTGTGTTTTAAATAATACTGTCTAGCACAATAGGAATAGTATATGAGTGTAAATATAGTATATATCCATTGTATGTAAACTTACAGCAAAATACCATTATCCTAGTATAGATAAACAAAAATACAAAGAATACAGTCCTCTATTTTGGCTTGCTTTTTTAAAGTGTATCATCATAAATCACAATGTATTTAGTTCTAATCATAATAAGTGTCCATGGGACATTAAAAACAGGAGGTATCGGCTCTGCTGGGGACTTCAACTCTACTCTTGCTATGACTCTCTGGTTCAGCTTTAAACACACACACACACAGTGTTAATCCAATCATCTTTATTTTTCATGTCTATATTTCAGTTTTATATTATTTCATCTCTACTTTAAGATTGCAAAATTTAGTATGGTTGCATTTTGCCAAATTGAATTGAGTCAGAATGCAACATACTACAACTTCAATTGAATTGGAGCATAACATATATTTTAAAATAATAAACACCTGAATATTACCTTGGCATGACCAAGAAGTGGCTTCTTCAGTGCAGTTTTTTGTAATATTCTTTCAACTTTGTGGTCTGTTTTAAAGTACTTGCCTTCCCAGATGACCAGAGTGGTTTACAAAGGGGGTCAAAAGAGTGACCATAACCATGTGATCTCACTCTTTTTTAATATGCACTATGCTCATCCTTTACATAGGGAGCAATGATTCCCTATCTCCGACAGCAGCTCCTTAGCGTTTTAGCTCTACCAAGAGTCACCTAGTGGTGACCCAGGACTGGGAGTGCAACATACTAGACTGGACCTTTCTATCCCCATTACTGTACTCTTATGCAGTATAGAAAATGGAGGGGAAGAGCCATAGTCTTTACTCCCACCCTTAAATGTAGGTATCAGCCACCTATTTAGCAAATATGGTAGAATCCATTTTGGTTCAGTATAGTTGAGCAATTGCATGAGTATTGTATTCTGCAACTGCAGTTTTTAGTATACTCTACTAAATTATTTATTTTGGTCTTTTGAGTGTTATCTCATTTTTAACTAATTTACTATTGTTGCTTGCTGTAAATACCAAACCTAAGTACTCTTCTGTTCTCTTTCATCTCATCTGCAGGGTCCCTGGGTCCTGGGGCTATCGGTGCCATAGTGATTGCTGCTCTGCTGGGCACGTCTGTGATTGTGGCCTTGATTGTTATCACTCTACGAAAATGTTCTGCTTCCTAAAATTAATAAAAAGTGCTTCCCTCTCCAAGTATCCCCTTGTTGAATCTCCCACTTTCCTCCATGCTTGCATATTTAGGGAGAGAATAGGAAGAACAAAGGTACACCTGCATTTCAGAGGGTAACCTGTTCTCAAACCACCTTGGACCACAGCCACTGTGCTTCTTTCCTTTCAGACAAAACCCCTTGAAAATGTGGAATCTAATGATTGCAGTTGGATGTTGGGGTGGGAGGTACATGTAGACTGACCGAGAAGCTGTTACAAGCATCAAGTTCCTGACAAGAAGACGTTTGCACCACCAAATATCATGAAGCACATGCATTACTGAAAGGCCACATTACGTTCATGCATGCACTTAATGGCACATAATAAAACTGACTATGAAGGCTTGATTGCTGTAGCAGAAATAAAACCATAACCAGTGACTTAGCTTTTGATTCCTGAAATACTAGTGCTGGGGAGTAAGAACAAGCTGTTCTGTATTTATTTTCAGATGGCCTGATTTTATATACTGTTCTGTTCTAATTAAACAAGCCTTTTTTCTAAATACTGTTTGCCCTGGCTCTTTTTTTAAAGCAGCCAAGTTAATTTTGTTAACATTGGATATAATTTTGGAGAGATGAGAACTACTAAAGTTAAAAAAACTACAAACTTTTCCGCTGTGTAGAGCATCTTTTATTGCATACTCTTATGAACATGCACTTCTATTTATTTGACCACTAATGTATGACAGAATGGTGCAACTGCCCTAAACATCAGTGTGAAGCTCTACTCACATCTCCCAACTGATTAATTTGGTTTGGGTGGTGGTTGTGGAGTAACGTATCCCAGGCTTAGTTGTATCTTTGGGGTACTTGGATACTGGCTCGTGAGGTTAGAACCACACTGGCCATCCCTATGAGCCATGCAACCACTTAAGATAAGTTTTTGCAGTTTTGTTATATATTTGGTAGTCTTAAAAAGGAGGTAGAAATTTTCCAATGGTAGATTTGGCCAATTACCTCCTCAAGCTCTACATTGCATCATCTAACCTAAAGTGAGCTGCTCTTTCCATTTATGAAGAGTCTTCTCTGCCAGGCCTTATCTATGCTTCCTTGGACATTGGAATAGCTTCTCAGAGTATTCAGCCTTAAATTGTTTTTAAAATACTGTCTGTTGAGTTGAATTGCAATTGTTGGGCTCCCAATTCTCCCCAGTTGCAGCCAGTCTGATGAATTGGCATTGATTCTGGGATTTATAGCTGAACATCCAGAGAATCATAGGTTCCTCATTCCTTCTCTAAAATATTAATATTTCATATTTATTAATATATAACGAGATCATTTGAAAGATGGCTTTCCTATATTGCTTACAGGATTCTTCTCAGACCTAACCCCTATTAACGGCTATGAGTCGTTTCATTAAGTCCAGCGAACATTACCAGATCACCCTTTTATAAAAGTATATTTGCCCTACTTATTATAGGAACTGATTTGTACATTGCTACAACTTTTAGGTGATATTTCCATCTTTTTATACAATCTTACTTTATTTTGCAAGTAAACTATTCAAAGGCACAGCAATGGTACAAGCAAAACATGATTGGTATTAGATTAGCACTGTGAGATGGGAGTGGACGCTTTTCCTCCAAAACTCAGCCACCTTTGTGTTTTTAGACGTGTATCAGTATAGCTCAAGAAAAGACAATTATCAATGCAATTTGGAAAACTCTTAATTTTGATAGGATCATATTTTAATAATACTGATCACAACTACATTGGCTAGGAACACATGGGTGGGTGAGGTTTTTTCTGATGATTGCAAACTAAAAGTTATCACATAATCACGCTCTGTCCTTTCAAGCTGAAAAGTATTACATCTGGAAATTGGTGTTT